>VZTL01004139.1:0-20139 GCA_013400535.1 Scopus umbretta
CCCTTCTTCCAGAGATCATAAACACCTCTTTCTCCTGAGTTGCAGCCAAAGCTCTTTATTCAGCCAGGCTTGTCTTCTCCCCTGCCAGATCATCATACTCTCCTTTGAAACAAAAAGTACCTCATCATATAAGGCACCCACTCATCACTGATTGTGTCCGACAGAGAAATCTCTGAGGAGTCTAAAGCAGATGACCTAGTGATTGACTGCAAGTTCAGTGTGACACAGGGAGGATCCATATATAGATTTCCAGGGCAGAGGCAGTCCTGCTTTATTTAGAGGCAGGTAGTTGCATAAAAGGCATTAAATGCTTATGGCTGAATTAGAAGAGAAAAGCATAGAAATGATGCAGGTTTACATTGTCTAAGAAGAAAGCTTTCAAGGGTAAAGTCACAAGATCACAAGTTTTCTTCAGCACCTGCTGCTAAACAAGTGCTTGTGTTTGTAACCAATTGTTTGGTATGCTGTAACAGCGATAGATGGGCACTTATCACCAGCATTTTAAGCTGTTCATTATGGGAACCTGTCCCACTCCATGCTGCACTGTGTTATTTTAATTAGTGTCCTACTGCTTTGTCAAGCATATTAAAACAGTAGGTATAAGTTTTCCCACGTCATCTTCAACCAAAGTTACACTGTGCACATACCAGATGGAATGAATATCCAGATACAATCTACAGTTTGTGTGATGGGAGGGAAGATAACGTATAGTGGATAGTTCATCTCTGAAATAGGAGATAATTCACAAGTGAGGAATAGATACCAAGTCTTTCTTTTACTAATGAAGAAATACGTACAAGTTAACACAGGTCAGCTGTTGGTATATTTAAGCAAATACTTTCTTTTATTTTTTTCTTTCCTGTTAATTCTGATTTAGGAATGCCAAAACTCTACCTGGGAGGGGTAGAAAGGATTGCTTGAAAACAGTGATTACTGTTAAACAGATGCAACCAATTTTTGCTTGAATATCAAGACCTTCCCCTGCTCATTTTAGAATTATGTTTCCACAAATCACTTAAGAGACCATTTGAAAAAACATCAGTAACTATGGGCTGGGGAAGAACTTTCTAAAGCTCAAGATGTAAGCTGTAATTCTATAAATCTTGCCCTTTCTTGCTCAAACATTAACATATTTTCCACTATTTCCAGTGGGTGGTTCAAATCAATCCAAAAGCAGCTTCTAGCTTTTCTTTGTCACCACTGTACTCTTGAGAATACAGGCTCTTATCAGAATATCAGACTGAAAGTTTTCCTTTCCCAACATCCTTCTGTGGCAAAATCAAGAAGTGTTTGCAAGCCTGAAACATAGTACAGCATTTTCTGTTCTGACATGGTTTCTCTCAATGATGTTATTAATTAGAGGTTTGAAACACCATTATTACAAAAC
Organism: Scopus umbretta; assembly: GCA_013400535.1. Taxonomy (NCBI): domain Eukaryota; kingdom Metazoa; phylum Chordata; class Aves; order Pelecaniformes; family Scopidae; genus Scopus; species Scopus umbretta. The sequence continues at coordinate 1,388 of VZTL01004139.1, forward strand.
ACTTTACAAGTGTTATCACTGGCAGACTAGAGGAAAAAGGTGAATTAGAAGGAAACGCCTAAGAGATATTTTACACAGTACTGTCACTATTAATCTGCAGCTAAATTTCTGAACACAAAATACATGGGACCCTGGCTTCTTTACCATTGCCTCATTACAAAGTTAAGAATCTAAACCATGTGGCTTCTTTACAGGCTTGCATCCTTTATAGCACAGTCACATGGTCCACAGCCAACCCTACAAGTAAATGAGCACATGTAGTCATTGCAAGTGCCATTCTGGACAGCAGTCACCTGGCATGAACATCCCACACAGAGAGCAGTGGCTGCTGTTCCTTTAGAAGTTTACCTTCAAACCAGCAAGCTGAAGAACAGCTCAAGACTGCCCAGCTGGGAAGTCAGTGTGGACCAGACCCAGCCTTGGGAGCTGCTCCTCCATGACCACACAGCACCGGACACCCGTGTTGCCTGTGAGCAGAGAGCAGATTTCAGGTGTGTGTGCTGCTTCTTGGCAAAACAGGCAAGTTCACACAAAGCCATGGGCTGCCATGGTTCAGCCACTTTCAGTGCCAATGTCAGATCATTAAAGTTAACAATAAAAAACAGCAGCTTGATGTGTTGACTAACATACTAGATACCTTGCTCTATTTTCAGGATGGAATAAGCTACCTAGCACAAAGTCACTCAGGCATTCTTAAACGTGTCAGTGTACAGAGTTAGCATGGAATGAATCCATGTTCTCTCTCAAAAATTGGGTGCTTGTAAACAGAGCCATGAGACACGATCATGATTTGTATTTACCACCTATCTTGTATGGAAAGTCAAAGGCAGAGCATTGAATCTGGTATGTACAATAGGGTTTTATTACATCCTGACCCATAACTTTGTGTAGCATCTTGTAACTCCACTATTGTGGACTATATCCCCTTCTGTGTTGTCCACTTCTCTCATCATGGGTTTTTACAGCTTCTGTCACACCCAGCATAGAGGAAAAGATTAAATATTGAAAACTCATCTTATCACATAGATGACATTTTAAAAGCTCTCCTGTGTTACTGCATGCAAAGCACAGATCTGTTGGAACAGTGAGGTATACCTATGTATATTCCCAAAATCTTTCCCTCTTGTGTGCAGTGTATTTGAACATTTCAGCAGAAGCAATACTAAAATAGCAATGAAGCACCCAGTGCTGTGCATATGCTTTCATTTCAGCCAGGAATACCCCTAGGCTATCTCCAGCAGCCCATAAATGGAAACATCAGCTGCAAAAGCACGTTCATCACTATCAGTCTGAAATCAGACAGCTGCAGCTACTAGAACTCAACTACATAAGTATCCAGGGCAAATTTATTGGAAACATAACTCCACAGGAAATGAAAACTTAAAATAAAAGATACAGCAGATTACAGCATTAATTGAAAAATATTTTTGTTAAAGTAGTCTAATTGGTAAAGCTCTGGACTAGGCATCAGTCTGGGTTTAATTTCCAGTTCTAACGCTAGTGTGTCTGTGTCCCTTAAAAAAAAAAAAAATCACCTTAATGTGAAGCTACTGAAGTTTCACACACATATTCTGCAGAGTATGCTACATAAAAACCTATAAAAAGAATGAATCTAACCTGATGGATGTGTAGCAAAGATTTACACGATAAATCATCAAACCAAGCATGAGAACCACCGTATAGGTCATCTAAGGAATCATCAGTTATTAGAAGGTTTTTCTGCACAACATTCAAGAATTTGGACCCCACTGGGATAAATCAGATCCCCAGCACGTTACAGACTTTTTTACCTCTCATGTCTCTGCTGTTGAAACTGTTTGCTCACATGGAGCCCAAGGACAGTCTTCCAGAGCACTGGCCCCATTCTTACTGCCATCAGCAGCCAGAGGAAAGCTCCTTGAGTTCTGTTTCTTCTCACTCCTGTCACTTGTCTTGTCCATTCAGGCTGGAGGCTTTTGCGGAAAGGACTATGCTCTAGGTTTTCATACTCCCTAACTGCAGTCTTAGGTAAACATGCTTTTTAAGTATAACTTATGAATATACTCTATTAACCTTTCACTTTATACCTTAACAGTAAAGCATAACATTTCAGTGTGTACATTTTGCTAGCTTTAATTCTGGTTCACAAGGCAAACTTTCAACTTACTATTTTCTATTTGCACAACCCAGTCAAAGACAGACATATTTTAGTGATGTGTAAATTGATGAATGATACAAACTGAAAAGGCCATTCAACACAGACCCACTGAAAAATTCACCTCTCAGTGAACTTAAAATCAAAACAAATTAATGCATAATTGTGAAAGGTATGCAGTTACTACGCTTGGAACCCTTTTTTGGCAGCTCCTGGAAAGTTGATGTGTACAAGAGGTTTTACAAGAATGTCATAAACTGAAATACTGTGCCCACACTTGTGCCATACTCTGGCACTGTGGATTGTCCCCTTGCTCTTTTATAGTAAGAGAGAAACAGAGGCTGAAAAGAAAACAAAAAAAAAAGAAAGAACTACTATATGTGTTGTACACCGGACATGTTAGAAGTTCTTATTTGTAATATTCTGGATTGCAAACTGGAGTTGTAAGGCAAAAGTGCGCACTGAAGTTGACTATACCATGTATTTTGCAATATACACATGGAATCAATGCTGAATCCCACTAATGGATCACTCCACAATCCATGTAAAGCAATGATTTGGAAAGAAAGCTGATTTTCTAAATACAATATTCTGGAGCTGAAGGTTTCAAGTTGAATTTTGAAAAGCTAGATATATGGCTTGGGTATTAGCTTTCTCCATTTGTACTGTAAAGCCATTTCTTACATATTAACCTTACTACTTTGTTAAAAAGTTGCTAAAAACAACCAAATGCAATGAATTTTTATAGTCATTGCTACCATTATTATGCATGATAAAAAAGGGAATTTTAAGTTAGCTTACTTAAAAATACAAGTCAAGTTTTGAGTACATCTGTAACATGACTAAACTCAGAGTAAGGCAAATCAAGACTAGCAAATTAAGAGGGAACCAAATACCAACCACTGGAGTCATACGCTGGCATTTTTAACATTACAGCCCCTAGCTCTTGCAAATCAGAAAAGCTTGAAAACTGAAAACATGAACCAAATGCAATTAGTGTGATTTTTACATGGCTTACAGTACTGTAAAAAAGCAAATAGTGCTGCACATAGGAGAATCAGCCTCTCCATTACAGCATCAGGGCTATCAGGCACCATCATGAGGATTTCCCTGTTCAAAGAGAATAAGTAAGAATTGGGTCCACTTCTGCACTCACTTTTTACATCACGTTGTGCCTCCAGGGAAGTGTAGTTCAAGTAAGTTTTATCAGTTGCAAAGATTCCATCTTGCTTATACCATACAGGCATCAGCAACCCCATAGCAGATGAGTGTATCAGGAAAACAGTGGCAAAAAAAGATGGAGGCTTTTAATGCCTATAGTCTTATCAATGAAATTTCAAGAATATTCAAAGCTGCTGTAGCTTTGGGGAAAGGTCATGGAGACTAAACCAAGCAATGACTTGAACAGAACTTTGTGCTTTTTACATGTGCTTCCACTTTACTGGTGCTTCCACTTTGAAAAGGGTATTTTTCATGATAACAATGATCAACGGAGTTTCAGGTTTGATATTTGTTTCCCAGCAAGTGTTTGCGTTTTGCAACAAACAAAAAGGACTGGCAAAAGAGATAGTTTGTTTTTTTTCCTTTTCTTTTTAAAATCTTCTTTACCTGGCAGCAATGAATGTCCAGCTAGCTTCTGAAGACTCTGGACTGTGCCTCTAAACCCTCAGCATATTAAATGTGGTGCCAGGTTCTCCAGGTTAAATGCGCAAATCCCATCATTACTAGCACCAGACTTGCTTCCACAGAGTACAGAACAAAATCAGAAGCCTTCACATAGCCTCAAAGGTGAGACTGAAAATCTGAAATACATTATTTTATTGGGAAGAAAGAAGAAGAGAGGTTATAGTAAGAAAACACTAAATTATAATGACACATTTATTTAATTATTTGTGCACACACAACAGGAAGATAAAGGAAGGGAAATAATAGTGAATATACTCACAGTAGAAAGTCCCCTTATCCCCCAGGGTGTCACAGCCAGGGTACCGCAGATAACGAGGCATCTGCTGATCAGTGCGATGCTCTCAGTCTGCTCATTTATGCATTAACGAAATGTGTGCAGCAATTCACTCGGCTGATAAAGGTTCCCACAGGGGACTATGTCCAGGGGAAAACAAATGATCAAAATGAACAAAAGTGATTAGAGGAAGAAAAAAGATAATGCAGTGCAGCTAGGGCAGAAGTCAGACCCAACTGTCAGACTGTCCCTTTCATCTCTGTGTGCCACCCTTCCTCTCCACCAACTCACAGGGGACAGCAAGGAAATATCCCAAAACATAGATTTCAGTCTGTATGCAGAAAAACAGCCTGGATTTCACCCAATCTAAACCCCTTTATTTTAACAGTGTCCTGCACATGGACACTTCAGTTTAAGCCAACAGAAAACAATCCTTCTAGCCTGGCTCTAGCTTTAGAAACCACAAGTCCACTGAGCACATTCTTAGCTTTAAGGCCACTAGGGAAGAAGTCAAGCTAGATCCAGTGGCTAATATCATTATCCATGACCTCTGCTGACAGCACCAGGCCAAACCCCTGAAGCCAGACACGGTTATGCAGAACTCTACACTCAGCCCAGCAATAAGTACACCATCCTCTAGACCTCAGTAACTACAGCCCCTGCACTGCTCCATGTTCAGTACTGCATGGCTTCAGTCTGTTTTCTATTCTTACTTCCTCAAAAAAAAACCCAAACCCCAACAAACCATCTTGCTGCCTCCTCCAGCTTCTGGAGAGAAAAGCAGCCTTCTGCATGTTCAGAGAAGCAGATGATGTTTCAATTGGTAGCACGTATCCCGTGTTCATTATGGCACAAATACCTTTGTCCAGCATGTGAGGGAATCATGTTGCTGCATATGTAGGGTATTGGTTTTTATAAAAAATAATTTGGTGCTGAGTGAGGAAGATACAATTTGCCATTAGAGATCTCACAACTTCTCACAAATGAGGTCAAGGTCAGTAATTCTGATCACTACATTCCAGCTAGGTTTCTGCTTGTTTAATTTCATCCTTTAGCTACTGCCTGTGACAGTTGAGCAACTGTGCTGTGAAATAACATCATTTTACCACAAAAACAACTGCTCCAGCAGTGACTGAACTAATGATAGTTTGTAAAAAGTACATGGCAATGAAAAGCTCTTTAGAAGCAGATGACCTTATTATAATAGCACTTGATTCTGAATATTAAGGTGTCCTGAGGCTGTGCCCTAAACAGCAATGTAAGGTATCGCTGATGTACCCACAGGGACACATTAGACATATGTAATGCAGAATCATTTTCATCAGAGCACAGAGATAACAAATCTGCATGTGTAGGCTGTCGAAAGAAGTACAATTCATTTCACAATAAAAAGGAGAACGATTCTCCCCATCTATTCCTGATGAAGCATTTTACAGCACTGTAGGTGTACACATTACACATGGAATTGTGTGGCTTGTTTACCCTTTTAGAGAGCTGTGCTTAGAAATAAATAGTGTATCGGATATAGGGAGATAGAACTCATTTCTGAGTTGTATCATGAATGAGTTTCTGTGGCTTCCCAAATGAGAGAAATGAATCTAAGGACAGTGGAAACCAGAATGGCTAAAGTTACAAGGAAGGCACTATTGGGACCAGCAAAGGAAGAATTTGCCTGCAGCTTCACATCACTGAGTCGTTCCTAACTGACTGAAAGCTAAAGCAGCAGCTCCATTACTGTTTTATAGAGTTCACAAATCAATGTGAAATGAGACACCAGCACAAACGTGTTTGGGAGTATTTATGCACCTATATAGAGTGTATGTAAATATACAGAGAGATAATGGCCCCTCCTCTCCAACCAGATTTGCATGAAGTCAAACAAAATTGATGTGGTCTTTGGCAGGGAATGTACAAGGATTCACAGAGCCATGTCACTGAACTTGTTAGCTAAAATATTTCATTCTGTTATTGGAAATCATTATTCTCACTCTCTAGAAATCTTGTGTTTTGAGTGGTTTGTGAAGCAAATGGAACTGCACAGGTAAAGCCACTGAGAATAGAAAGTGTCATGGCAAAATGTAACTTATCTTGAGAACTAAACATTGGTATTGAGTTCCTTACTAGGTTAATCACTCTTCTGCCAGTAGCTGTATTTCCTCTTTCCAAACTTTCTTGACACACATCTTTGTTACCACCTTCCTCAATAACCAAATGTGGAGAACACATTCTGTTTCAGTTGAGGGGAACTCATGACTTCCAGTATTTAGGAGTAGCTTTTGGTGACCACAGAAAGGGAAATTCCCTTTGCTTCACTCTCCCAATAGTGCCTGCCTTGTAACTTTAGCCATTCCAGTTTCTACTCACTGCTAATAGTGTACACATTTGTGTATATTTTTGTCATCTTTTTAAATAAATACTGCCTTAGGACCAGGGAGAAAGTGAAATTTAGCCCAAACTTGGAAAATAGTTGTGTATCTTTTCCTACTACAGGGAGACACAAGATGAAAACACAACCTTTTTGCTTTAAAGAAAGATCCTCAATGTTCCAAACGTACTAGTTGTTGCAAGGATGCCTATTCAGATGTTTCCCCAAACCTTGTAAGTCAGCTCCCATATGACTTCAAAAGATGGATTCAGCTCCTAAAACACTTCTGAGGTGGCATTTCCACAAGCAACACACATATATAGGGCTGTGCTGCTTCTTGGAGGGGGCTGAATATGTACAGCAGAACATATCTCCTTCATTACAGGCAGCAATCCGGATCAAACTGATTTCTCTTAAGCATTCAACATCTCACTGTGATCATAACACAATAAATCAGGACAGTAGGGCTTGGGACATTCAACATACCTGCCAAACAGCAATTTGAACTGGGGTAGTTGGTGCTTCATCTTTCTTAAATTCAGGCCCCCAGTTCAGAAGAACCACAGTGCAGCTGGAATTGTCATCATTTCCACACCCATGTGAAGTGGGCTGGTGTTCAAGCTGAGATAAGGCTGTAGCAGAGTTTAGATCAGAACAGAGCATGGTAATGACTAATATTGCCACTTCAGACCACACATTAATTTAATCATTACTGCAAGCAGCATCAGTACATCTAGAAATAAGTCACTTGAACAAGGAGAAAGTTTCTGAATTCTGTGGTTCTATTTCTTTTTAATAAAGCTCAAGCTTGCTAACAATATGCTGCAGCACAATGGAAAATTCTCATTTATAAAATAATGTAAAATCTATCTGGTGTGTGGGAAGAAGATAAGGGCTGTTTATCAACAGGAATAAAATGACTGAAATTGGAAATAAGATGCTGGATATCCTTCATTTGCAGACTGCACAGCTGCAATTAGCAACACAAAGAAGGTATTCACCATTTCAAAAATCTTAGTGCACTGATGCATCTTGCTAAAACCATCTGCAGTGAAAGGTTCTGCCTCAGAATACAATTAATTTTAAACACAGAAGATTTAAAATTCATCTAAAGTATTTGTATTCTAAATAATATGCATCTGTTTAAATGATGTATATATTTCGGATACTTGCACACAAGTATATATACTTATACTTCCTTGTGATATGACTTTAGGCATTTTTCTTTTCTATTAAATATCTTTATAATTGACACCAAAATTTTTTTATTTCATTTTGTTCAGCATGCATGGTCATTTGTAGATCTAGACACAAATACCATCTGAAGGTAGAATACAAAATAAAGCTTTTTTCCTTAATGTGCAAATTTAAAAACTCTTTCTATAATTTATTTTATAATTCCCTTTCTACCACATTGTACTTGCATTTAATATCACTTCAGCTGAAGTACAATGTAAATTTCTCATCAAAAGACTCCATCTTCAGGAGAAATATCTGTGTTTCCAGACTTTGTATCTCCTATTTAGCATTTTTCAAATTAAATCTCTCCTAGATGAATCCAGTATATTGCTCAGTAGTTATTGAAATTTATGAACATGTTTAAGCTTTTTCATACTGCTGTTAACCATTATGATTGCCTCCTTTAAATCTTCCATTTTATAGCTATCACTTCAGCAGACTGCATTGGTGACATTCATTAATTTCTCAGATCGCAGTCATGCCCATATTTAACATCTCAGGGTAGAGTTATGCTTCCAAAGCCATTTCTTGGTTGTCTGCTTTAACCTCCTGCTCCACTGAATCCCCAAATGTCCTGTCATCAAACTGGCAGAAGGATCATGTTTTGGGGAATTACCATCCTCTGCGGGTCAGATTGTCACCTCTGTTTCCACCAAGAAAACCCAGTAGTAGTTCTCAACAACTCAAAATCCCATCAACCACCACTGATACAATAGCACCAGCTCAGAGTCAAATGAGAGGCATTTTCTTTGCATGAGGAATGACACCGGGGGAGAGGCGGACAGGAGCAGCATGAGTGTAACTATGAAGCAGAAAGCTTCAGTAAACAGACATCATTAGCTTTCCCTAGGGGATACATAGATAGGTCTGGCTACTGGCTCAAACCAGCCAGCACCAGTGATCCAACCCAGCTCACAAAGCTTTTTTATTCTTTCTGTGTACTCTTACAGTATCCTCGCTCTTTCCTCGATCAGTTTCTAATGCATAGAGTGAAACAGTGAGATCAAGGGTGGTGAACTTTGGTGAAAGCCTGTCTACAAGTACACCTTGTAGTAGTGACCACAGTAATAAGCACTATAAAAGCTCTATCAGTAACCTGAGTGACCAGGAGCACCAAAGCTTCCTCCTGGGCTCCTGTTCCCACCAGCCAGCTGGCCCATCCCCAGATGCCCCTGAGGTAGCTGCTTTGCTAGCTCTACTACAGCAGTGGCCAGCGTCCCACACAGGCGAGAGAAGCTGCGTGGCCACATCACTTGGTGCAAAGCACATGCCACGCTAATGGGCAGGAGCACACTACCCCTCCAGAATAATGTATTTTATTAATAGCATACACTAATAACAACACACATGGAGCACAAGGCCATGCATTTAAGACTAGGGTCAGCTTACAACAGCATATGACAACACTGGATGCAACCTCAAATGGCTTTAGAGGCTGAGCCCATTCACCATAAAGACACATCTACCCCTGATTTTCTTCTGCCTAAGATTTAGAGATTGGTATTTCTTGTTGAAAACGAGCACTTCTCATTAGTGGGGTTCACAGTACCAGTGGTCTTCAAACTATGGTGTAAAAATCCCAAAAGACTGCAAAAGGTATGTGAAGAAAGTCAGGTCTGCCGTTGGGATACTTATATTCACTTCCCAGGCACCTGCATTACTTTCCTGGCAAACTTTTTATTTCTTGACATACACCCCTCCCCAAATACAACACACATACATCCATGCACGCAGAGGCAGATATTGTGGAAAAAAGCAGAGAGGACTTGCCTGCTAGGTCCGGCTAGGTGAAAATATCTCTATTTCTCTCACCATTAAGTTTTTTTTTGCATCTGGAGCAAGTTTTCTCAAACACCAACAGAAAAGAGAAAGTGAGCTGAGAATAATCCTGTGATGAAGCATGCAAGTAAGCTTGCCCAAATATCAGGGCCGGAAGAGGAAGGCTGACCTTTCCAAAACATACAAAATCCTTGTTCTAGTCTCACTCATGCAATCAAATCCAGAGCTGATGAAGACACAAACTATACAATGAAAATAAATGCTAACTTTCGTCCTCCCTACCTCCCCCAATCTTTTGAACTACATGTCCTCAGGGCAGGGACCACCTCAGCACACAAATGTATTCTTGTAGCTAATCCTGCAGTGCAAACCCCTAGTCAGCATCTCTCCATCTTTAAAATACAGGCACTCATAACTGCCAGCAAGAAAAAACAGAAATTCTATGCAAAAACTATAGAGAATTTGGTAGTGATAATTACAAAATTTTATTTTTTCTAACACTAAGGATGTTTTACACTAGGGCTATACCACGTTAATTCATGCCCAACTAAACCAGGTGATGCTGCACGCTGTGGCTGACAGTACCATATCTTTAGGAGCTGTGCTTCAAAGCACTTAAAACCACACTTTGTACACAGCCGTATGTAGATGCGTACTGTACTTTCCTGCAGTTAAAGATTCATTTTAGTTCTGAGATGATGTGTCTAAACTGGTAATCACACATCTCAGCAGTAACCAACCAGACAAAGAACTCATTATCATGTCATCTGTTTGCTTACAGCATAAATAACTGGAAGTCAAACAGGTGGAGGCAAAGCAAAGCTTACTCGGGAGAGGATACCAGCATTTTCAGATGCAGCCTCTGCCTTCTGCTAACCCTTTAGCCATTGACCCTGTTGTGGTTTAAATCCAGTTGGCAGCTAAACACCACACAGCTTCTTGCTCACTTCCCCTGCTCCCAGTGTGATGGGGAAGAGAAGTGGAAAAAGAAAAAGTAAAATTCATGGGTTGAGATAAAGACAGTTTAATAGGACAGAAAAGGAAGGGATAATAATAATAATAAAAAACCCCAACAAAATAAGTGATGCACAATACAATAGCTCACCACCTGCTGACCAATGCCCAGCCCATCCCCGAGCAGCGATCGCTGCCCCCCGGCCAACTCCCCCCAGTTTCTATGCTGAGCATGATGCCATATGGTATGGAATAGCCCTTTGGGCAGGTTGGGGCAGCTGTCCTGGCTGTGCTCCCTCCCAGCTTCTTGTGCCCCTGGCAGAGCATGGGAAGCTGAAAAGTCCTTGACTAGTATAAACACTACTGAGCAAGAACTCAAACACCAGTGTATTATCAACATTATTCTCATACTAAATNTTATGCCACAGATATCTTGTAAAAATACTTGGTAAGTCTTGATGTTTAATTAAAACAATTTTTAATAAGCTAATTTTTTTTCCAGATTTCTTGCTAGTGTGAGTATGATTTGCTGTAGCTCATTTAACCACACTTCAGCAGAAAGCTGGAACAAAGACCCTGCAGTGAAAGGATGGAGTACAGCTGCTCTGTTCTCCCCCGACTCAGAGTGATGCTCATTTGATCTGCTCTTTCAAAGCATGACGATTTAGGGGAAAACAAACTGGCATAACCACTTGCTGAATTAGAAGGAACTAACATTTTTAAATTTTTTTTTTTTTTCTAGGTGTGGCCATTTTCTGACTGGTCATTTCACAGAAGTAATTAATTTAGGGGTTTAATACCAGAACCATTTGAGGTTTTACTGCACAATCACCTTATGCTCTATGCCGAGAGGATCACACAGGCATGCAATTACGGGTTTGCATGCACCACGCACAACTTTTCTTTTTGTGTGAGCTACACCAAGATTTCCTAACTCACCAACTTGCCCACTCAGGAAAACATTTTTTACAGCTCTGTGCAACTTAGCCTTAGACATTACCTCCATCACAAGGTGGTGACTGATCATCAACACCTAGAGTATCCCAGGAGATGATACAGCCCCCACAAATCACTGTGTGCTGTGGCTACAGTTAGATACGTGCTAATTCTCATAGTCAAATTCTGTCACAAAAGTAACCAAACTGACTGGAGAAAGTCTAGGTGTACAGAAAAGGAGGCTGAGGGGTGATATCATGGCTCTCTACAGCTTTCTGAGGAGAGGAAGTGCAGAGCGAGGTGCTGATCTCTTCCCCCTGGTATCCAGTGATAGGACGCGTGGGAATGGTTCAAAGCTGCATCAGGGGAGGTTTAGACGGGACATTAGGAAGCATTTTTTTAGCAAGAGGGTGGTCAAACACTGGAACAGCCTTCCTAGAGAGGTGGTCGATGCCCCAAACCTGTTAGTGTTTAAGAGGCATTTGGAAAATGCCCTTAATAACATGCTCTAACTTGGTCAGCCTTGAAGGGGTCAGGCAGTTGGACTAGATGTGATCATTGTAGCTCCCTTCCAACTGAAATAGTCTATTCTATTCTATTTAAAACAACACAAAACAAAACAAAACAAAAGCAAGGCAACAAACCCAGTGCCATGAAAACAAGATAATCAGTGAGCTAATGCTGAGATCAGGGCTGCTTGCTTCATAGCTACTGTAATGGGAAATCAGAAAGGCAGGAAGGTCTGCATATCCTTCACATTGCAACTTTGAGCTCATTGGAAGTTAAGTTCTAAGAACAAGCAGGGTACTCTCAGGCATAATAAGTATAGTTAGAAGCTGCACTTTTTTGAGGAATCTTTACTGATCATTCAGTTCTCAGATGTCCTAAAAATTAAAAAAAAGGTCAGCTTGAATAGACAGGTGATATGCTATTTTCTTGAAAGTGAACACCACGCTTCAACGTTCAGCAACAATCACAATGAAAGAACATATTATTAATACATTATTAATACAACTTCCTAACTTAATACTAATACTATATCAAGTACAGGATGGGTTAAAAGAGTATTAACTGAAAAGTGCAGATCACTTAATTTTGAGAAGTCATCATAGAATCAGAGAATCATTAAGGTTGGAAAAGACCTCCGAGATCATCTAGTCCAACCATCAACCTAACGCCACCATGTCTACTAAACCACAGGATCATAGAATCATCTGGGTTGGAAAAGACCTTTAAGATCATCGGGTCCAACTGTAAACCTAACACTGTCTCTCCAGGTCCAAAAAAACTCTTTCAAACATCTAAATTATGGTCACAAAGTTTTATCTCAGAGATGAATTTTGTAGGTTCACAATCTATTACAGAATACTAAAACCCCCACAACAAATAGCAACAAAATGTTCATCATTACTGGCTACCACCTTTATACAGCTCAAAGTCTGAATACATGCATAAAATGACTTTACACATTCATGTAAATTACACAAATATTTAATCCACAAGTCTGTAAAAACACTGAGAAACTGAGGTGTGTCAACAGTAGGCAGCTTATTCAACAAGATATTACTAAACTAAGAATACATACGGAGGTATATTGGCAAAAAGCAGTCCACAAACTTTAGTACAGTATTGTATTAGTGATATTTTTATGAACTAGCCATTCATAACAATGGGAAATTTTCAGAATCCATTCATTGCTTAAACTTGCCTGGTCCTAAAACTTTAAAATCCATGTCATGTATATCGTAAGAAACAATTTTCTTTGCTATTTCTCACCTTTGTCTTGTAAATGCCTTTTCAACTCTCAAAGTTCCTTAGAGCAAAACACTTAAGTCAAGAGTAATGACAGATTTAAAAGTCTCCAACATCAATAAATCAAACTTCAATTCTGCTTAGTTTTCTGGGATTCACCCAAATTTGAGAAATAAGATTTCATACTGGATGAGAGGAAGAAAAACATAGGAAACCATGTCCTGAAGTGTCACATCCACACATTTTTTGAATACCTCCAAGGATGGTGACCCCAGCACCTCCCTGGGCAGCCAGTTCCAATGCTTGACCACTCTTTCAGTAAAGACATTTTTCCTAATATCCAATCTAAACCTCCCCTGGCACAACTTGAGGCCATTTTCTCTTGTCCTACTGCTTATTACTTGGGAGAAGAGACCAACACCCTCCTCACTACACCCTCCTTTCAGGAAGTTGTAGAGAGTGATAAGGTCTCCCCTCAGCCTCCTCTTCTCTAAACTAAACAACCCCAGTTCCTTCAGCCGCTCCTCATGAGACTTGTTCTCCAGGCCCTTCACCAGCTTCGTTGCCCTTCTCTGGACACGCTCCAGCAACTCGACGTCCTTCTTGTAGTGAGGGACCCAAAATTGAACACAGTATTCGAGGTGCGGCCTCACCAGTGCCGCATCAGGGTGCCAGGGGCACGATCACTTCTCTACTCCTGCTGGCCATACTATTCCTGATACAAGGCAGCCCCATCCATTTGGGGCTCTTTCCCATGGAATCTGAAGGCTGCTAAACATCATGATTTTGGAAAAACATTGCCTCCTGGTAATCAGTCAAAAAGTTCCTAAGTAGTAAGTTATTATTAAATATTGTTAAATACAAGTATACAAACAAGCACCTGGGGCCCAAATCTACATTAAATACATATTTAATTAGAAGTTTTGCTTAAATAAATTGGTATATCAATGACTAAGGGCAGAATACACTTCTTAGAATAGTCACATTTCTGAATACGAAACCTCTTGTAGAAAACCTCTAACCTATTTTTTCATGTCCTGGTTTCAGCTGGGATAGAGTTAATTTTCTTCCTAGTAGCTGACATAGTGCTGTGTTTTGGGTTTAGTATGAGAATAATGTTGATAATACACTGGTGTTTGAGGTCTTGCTAAGTAATGTTTACACTAGTCAAGGACTTTTCAGCTTCCCATGCTCTGCCAGGTGCACAAGGAGCTGGGAAGGGGCACAGCCAGGACAGCTGCCCCAACCTGCCCAAAGGGCTATTCCATACCATATGGCATCATGCTCAGCATAGAAACTGGGGGAGTTGGCCGGGGGGCAGCGATCGCTGCTCGGGGATGGGCTGGGCATTGGTCAGCAGGTGGTGAGCAATTGCATTGTACATCACTTGTTTTTATATGTTCTTCTTCTATTATTATTATTTTCTCTTTCTCTGCTATCCTGTTAAACTACCTTTATCTCAGACCATGGGTTTTACTTTTTTCCCCAGTTCTCTTCCCCATCCCACCAGGGTAGGGAAGGGTGAGCGAGCGGCTGTGTGGTGTTTATTTGCTGACTGGATTTAAACCACAACAGTTTGTCAATTAGTCAGGAGCTGTAATCCACATTTGTAATTCCACTTCAGAAAAACATATATTTTGCAAGACCCTGGCCACCTCCATTTCCTAGTCATCAAGTTCATGTACCCAGCATGAGATCACTGATTGCAAGGTATGGTCTTCCATAATTTTGACAGAAAGTTTCTTTTTGTTGGCATCCATGGATCACAAGGTAGTTCTACAGTTTATGGGTTCTCCAGCACCATTATTGCAACCAGGTTAACATCCTTCTGTATTGAAAAATACAGGATATCTCACTGCCTTCAGATGCTTAAACAGAATTACAATCCCTACACGCAGGTAGAGCTAAGGTTATGATTCAGTCAGGTGCTGCAGCGTGCTCCTAAATCTGTCACAGGATTTTAGCAGCTTCAGAGTGCTTCAGTTGGCACTAACAGATCTCCTGAATCAAAGCCTTTGACACTTGTGTGACAGGAAGAGGATAATGGTAGGAATGACAGACATACACAATCATAGAGCTGTGAGTGTTATTAGAAGCCAAACATCTCTTAGGGACATAAGTAACAGCCTTAACAGATCGGTAATCCCATGGCCATGTTCCTGACCACGTTCACTTGCCCAAGCTAGCATCTTGTGAAATAGATTCAAATTGACCAGACAGACATGTCTTACTAAAGGACAGTGTTGATTCATCAGCCATGTAATGATTTAAGTGACTGCAGGAGAGTTCTCACACTATAAACAATGAAAATGGATTTTTATTAATAATACTAATAGTAGCACAACAACGTATTGAGTCTTTCCTGTTTAAAATAGCTTTCTTACTCAACGTCAAGAAAGGAAAGTGATCTACTTCACCATGCCAATCACAAACCATAATTTATTACATGCTTGTTTGATTTTCCAAGTTAGTACAATTACATGCTGTTGCTTCTAAATACAATTTAAGTAAAGGCAAGTATCAAAAAGTACCCACACATTCTCATTCATTGGTATGCCATGCAGCCAACGACGTGTAGAAGCTGTTAATGATACATGAATTATGTATGCTACAGCTCAATATAACATTTGGTGTGATTTAAACAGCATGAACTTTTAGTGAAAGTCATTTTGATTCTGTGATGTATTACACTTCGAAAACCCTTAGCAGGAGGTGGGAATTGAATGATGTTCTCTGAAAGCTTTTATTTGTTAAGCATACACAATGCAGCTGCAACTAGAACCTAAATAATGGCAAGGAGTGAAATGAAAGATCTGATATAAAATTAGGTTGCTGCACAACTTGATTCCAAGCATGTCAGTGAGGGGATGGGAAGTAGCAGAGGGGAAGAAAACAGACAGGAATCAACCATTCCCTTTTTCTTCTGTAGCAGCTGAACTTCAAGTTACCGTAGTAATATTTCTCATTTTAAACATGATCATTCCACTCTGCAACACTAAACAGTTGGCTCTCAGTCCCGTGATTAGGCTGCCATTTCAATAACGAAGCATCTATGAATCACTAGGAGAAAGAGTCACCCAGTTGCTTATGAAGGGTGAAAAAGGAATTTCCCTAAGTACATAACACATTTTTAAAAAGTTAAATGCAAGAAGGTGAAGAAAGATTAAAACACAGGTGTATAATGTGATAGTTATGTTTATTTTCTCTTTAAGATGCCCAAATTTTTTTGAAAGAATTTAAATATATCTGTACGTGACAGCACCAATTTTTGGTGCCCAAGGAGAGCCTTAAGCAATGACTCACTTCCTACTTATACGTATCTACAGCAGTCCTTCAGAGGAAAGTATTATGAAGATTTACAAAATTTGTCCATAGACAAAGATGCTTCTTTACTAGCTCTGTTACTGCAAAATGTGGGTTTATTACTGTGATATTACAAAGAAGCCTTTTCAGTGCACAACCAAAATCAGGGACCCATTTTATTAAACACTATATGTTTCTAAGTACAGGAATTTCTCCCTTTACTGTAATATTTTGGGGCTTTTTTTCAAGACCATTTAGCGCTGACCTATCCCCTCTATCACATACTAAAGAGAAACCTGCTATTGACATGGTAGTAAGTATGGGAATAGCCCAATAAACCATGCTTCTGAAAACCCTGTCTAGAAACCAGCAGGCAATGACAGAAAACAAGTGTTGCCCCTGTTTTATGGATAGAGGTGATCTCCCTCAATATCATTTTAAAAACTTGCAATCTAGCAGAGAAAATACGCAAGATCTCCAACATACCAGTCCAATGGCTTTGACAAATAAGCTATTCCACTATACCTGTTTAAATTTACTCATAAATTAGGATCAACATATGAAGGATTTTTTGACTGAATCAATCCCTTCTCCTGAAGTTTGAGACAGAAGCATAAATGTTGTGATAATCTTGCCAGTTATTTATGAACTGCCACAAAGCATGATGCCAAAGACTATCAGTTATCTTTTCATACCAGCCCCTAGCAAGAGCATCGTCTTTTAATCCTGAAGACAAGCTAGCCAGAGAACTACTGAAGTTTTTGTGTGAAGGGTAACATTGCTTCAGCATAACCTACTGGGATTTGGCCACTGAATACAATCTGACATAAATAACACCTACAATTATCTGTCTTCTAGAAATATGGTTATACTCCCAAAAGACAGAAAGGCACAGAAACTTTACTCAATAAAATTAAATGAAAAAACAAATCAAGTCTTAGCTCCCGAGGCCTAGAAATGTTTGAGATACTCTCTGGAAAGGACAGTTCGCTAATGCTTTAGCTACACACTTCAGAAAATATTCAAAGATTTTTGCCAGACGCAGCATCCACTAAAGGATTAAAATGTGCATACGGTTACTTCCTCTACACACAGAAAGTATTTCTAATTATAGGGAAGGCTTACAAAAGCAAATCAATATAAGTACAAGTAGATGTCAAAAAGAATCAGAGTAGTTGCTTGTACTGTTCAAAGAAAATAGAAATTCACTTAAGTGTGCTTATTCTTACAACACTCAGTAAAGGTTTCAGGGTTTGCTTGGTACAAATGCTTGGGGAATATTTGCAAAAATAGGTATTTTCAGCAAAGGCATGACACTTGGTCTAGGCAGATCATCAACAAAATTATTTCCTATGGTAAAGCTTCTGCTTTGCCACAATATCATTATCACAAAACATGGGCTATCAGACACAAAGCTCGTACTTCTCTTGCATGCTTACAGAATGCAAGAAAAACAACTCTTTTCAGAAGAATTTTCAAGATTTCAAAAATATTCTTGTTCTGTATCCCCTCTGACACTGTTTAGGGACTCTGAATTGAGGAAGCTCCTTCTGTTTCAAGGATGAGTCACATTTTAAATAGAACTCATTCAAAGAAAATCAAAATTGACATTTCTGATATTTTTTGTCCTCTTTAGAAGAAAAACAATTGAATAGGGATCCTCAATTACAGGAGATCATTATAGACTAGCATACTCTACCTTCCAACCTGAACAAATATGTTAGTTAGGCTCTTGGCTTGTTAATTAATACAATTTTATTCTGACCATGGAGAAACATGAAGTAATAACATTTTCAGAGAACACAAAGATGATAGTAATACAATTGATTATCAATAGCATTACACCATTTCCAGAGTGATTCATACAGTAGATGCAATATACACATTGATAGCTTGCAGTCTTCTTATATTACAACTGGATCTTGTTCATGCTGGCCAAAATTTTTCAAAAATCCACCCAAGTTTATATTCAAAAACCTGAACTTAGACNCCAACCAAAAAACAAAACAAACAAACAAAAAAAACCCAATACACACACATAGACTGAGATTAGACCATTAGAGGGGGAAATGTTGCAGAAATTCAGTACATCTTACAGGCAAAATGCTAGACAGTACATGGGTCAAGCAGACCTCACTTAAACTCACAGAGAAAAGAATCATAGAATCATAGATTCATTAAGGTTGGAAAAGACCTCTGAGATCTAGTCCAACTGTCAACCCAAAACCACCATGTTACTAAACCATGTCCTGAAATGCCACGTCTACACATTTTTTGAACACCTCCAGGGATGGTGACTCTGCCACCTCCCTGGGCAGCCTGTGCCAATG
>VZTL01004139.1:22959-39719 GCA_013400535.1 Scopus umbretta
TTTTTTTTTTTTTTTTTTCTTTGAAATTCTCTGTTTGTTTCCTACTTTTCTAAAACTGAAGCTGAAACAGACCTGTTAACTCAGAAATGCCTGTGTTGAGCTTTGGGTGGAGGAGAAATATGACGAAACCAGCAGCAGTACCTTTACTAGAGTACAAAACCAGGAAGAAACATCATCCAGAGAATATCATGAAAAGGTTTTTTTTTTTCCTCTCATCCTGTAACCAGAGTTGCAAATAAGTATCACCAGTGTTGTTTCAGAGGGATTCTTGATGCATTGACAACAACCGGGAAGAGTTACTAAATGTGAGAAAAGTGTCTGAAATCAAGCAAGATACAAGTTTTGGAAGATAGCCAAAGCTATTCCTTCTACTGTTTCCTCTACAGTCAGTAGGGAAAGACAAGTTTTTCTTTTTTTTACTAAGGATGATTTCAACTCCTCCAAACATCTGTTTATCTGTTTTAGGAGAGGATAAATCAGCTTTTAAACATGACCCTCTTCTTCCTGGGAACTAAGGCTGAAAACCTAAGTTTAGATTTCTAAAGTTACACAGGGTAAATCCTATGCTGAGTGACCAAATGAAGAGAATGCAATATGGCAGCTGTCTTCCTGCCACTGACAGCTTAAGTATTGCCCCTGGAAAAAAAGGCAAAGTGAATTGCATTTGCCTATAGCCCTGTTCTGCATTTCACTACTGACTGGTAATAGAAGGACAGCGCTTTCAAATAATTCCACACTGGAAGATCATCTCAATGGAAAGGATGGAGGAAGCTTTTCTTCTTATGCTTCAGAAAAAGTTGCCTCTAAAAAAAGAAACATATTGGATATATTGAAAATATAAAGACAGCTGAAAAAGACTACGAGGAGAAAAAGCTTACTCTTCCTTTTCCCCTCTTAACACTCTTTCTGTGTTCTTCTTCCCAACTTTGTCCTTACAGCAGGACAGAAAGTGAAACAAACCCCATAAGCCTTTAAATAAATCTGATTTTTTTAATTTTGGAAAAATAAGAGTTAGCAGAATCAAATCCATGATATTCAATACTGTTGAAAAAACTTCTTTCTGTTGCTCTGTTCTCATCCAAAGATTGGGCGCAACATGCATCTTGCCCTGGGGGGGCTATAAACTGGCAGCAGTGGCAGTTCACCAGCCTGGGAACAACAAGAAAATACTTTCAAAACAGGCATTTGCTTACGAGCACTTGTACAGTCCAGGTGACTGGAACCACCCTTAAAATGTTGACCCAAAGCTGCCAAACAGAACAGCCAGTCACAGGGAAAAAACAAACATTGAAAGCTAACAAGAAGCAAAGCTAACAAGTCTACAGATGAAAACTGCTCACATGCTGTGCCTGGGGCTGAATTATATGGAGAAAAAAGGCTGCAAAATGCCTGGAAAGCAAGAGGGGAAAAAACAGAAAAAAAAGCAGCTCCTCATCCAGTCCTAATATGATATGTCTTCTGCAAAGACATCTCAAAACTTCTTACACAAACTGCTCTCATGAAAAAAAAAAAAGAACAAGCTCAAGAACCCCACATGCTGTAACTGCAGTTAATCTGATGAAACTTTAAAACACTGCACCAAATAAAGATAAGTATATCAATAAATGGAGTAATGAGGGGAAGAGCAGGGGAACACAACCAGGTGTGTCACTTGACACAGACCAGCTTCAAATGCCAGGGCAGGCTGAGCACCAGAGCTCAGCGCTACCGCAGCCCATGCACACGCCCTATGTCAGTGCAGTCACAGCTCGCCCAGGAGCCTGGCACAGAGATGCCCTGTGGGTAATTAGCCTCAAAGGCGAAGCTTACACACAGGTGGGTCACACAGTTTTATGTTATTGAGTGCTATAGAGCTCACAGTGACCTCATGCTGAACTTTCCCTTGTGGCTTCAAGAGAGTATCACTTCCTACAGCATTTTAAGCTCTTGTCTAATAACCCATCTGGAAAATCCCAACCTTTTCCCACCCCCTTTCTTGGTATTTACATGGAAGGGCAGGCAACGTTATGGGAAAACTAAACATACACCAGAGTATGATGTTGTGGGAAAGCATTGGGACTCTTCAATATAATGTCAAGGAACTTGATATGCTGCAGATGCTCTCAGAAACAAAGTTATGTATACTGAAACAGCGCAAAGAACTCCCATCAGGTACCTACAGCTAGATGCAGAATTACACAGTCACAGCAAGGAAATGTTTCTCTTCCCCCAAAGTCTTACATCTGAATAATAATAGTTCTGTGCTGTAACCGGACTGGCTCCCACCCACCACCAGCGCCTCTTTGGTGAGGGCAAGGCTTCAATATGAAATGAGTTTTGAAAAATTGTATGGGTCTCTCAGGGTAAAGGGTTTCACATTTGTTATGTGGACAGCACTAACCAGCACCCCATAAATGCAGGAAGAACTTGTATACTGTTCTAGAGACAAAGACAGCTGCTTCCCGCTGAACTCTTAAGGAAAACCAAATCAAAACCAAGATCACCCCCGCAAGCTGCCCTCAACTCATTCCATAAAGCAACACAGCTTCAGCCCCTGTGAAAAGCCTGGCAGAGCTGCACCCACCTACCTCCTCCCATCACTCAGGTCACACTCCCCAGGAAGAGATAATAGACCTGTCCCAGGGACCCCACAGACCCCAGGGACTCCTCCTACCCTGCTACAGATTATAGCCAGAAGAAGTAACAGATTTCTGTTTTCACAAATACACATATGCAACTTTGGCCCCTGGTCTTTTAGCAGCTGGCCAATTTAAAGTTCTCCCAAATAAAGAAGCAGATATCCTTGTCCCAAAATATCAGAGAAGTGACAGGCCGCACAAAGAGTCTCTCTTTTTTTTTTTTTTTCTTTACTATATTCACTCTTCTGTCCACAATTGCTGCACAACTGAAAAAAAGCACATGCGAGGAAGGAAAAGGAAGGGCATTTTGGTATGCCGGAGCAATTAAAAGCTACCAGTAGAGCTGACCTCTTTCCTACTGCGACACACATGCAGAGTATGGCCCATTTTTTTGGAAAGCAAGAAAGCAGCCTCCTTTGGTAACAACTACCCATTTTTAATGTCATAAATTCTGCAACCTGCAGTTGCTAAATAAAGCCTTCTTTATTTACCCTTTATTCATATCAAAAGATGCCAGACCCAGGGCTTGCTAGCTGGGAGGAAAAGAGAACAACTATAAAGATCCAAGAAAAGTTTTGTTTTGTTTTCATCTAAAAAGGCATAATAAATCTGTCACAGATAATGCTTCTCAATTAATCTTAAATAAATGCTCAAAGAATACAGGAACAAATAGCCTTTAGCAAAAGCTAGTTATAACAAGCAAGGGAAGCAGAAAGCCTCTTCACACTACCCTCCTGCCACCAATGCACCTTAAAATCCTTATCCGCAGCAACCCCTGTTATTTTCAGCACAGCTTGCCATTTGCAGCAAACCACACAGTAGTTTCATGACAAGCACAAGTGGCTGGGGTGATGAAACCAGCAAACCTGCTTCTTTGTCAAAGTAAGGGGAGGAAAGGACGGGCATTTTTAAATAAAGACACGCAGCACCTTTCTGTGCTGCTGGACAATATCCCTGAAACCACTATAAGGGGTGAACGCAGCAACTGCCTCCAAAAATAACTGATGTGAATAAAGTTTGTTTGTTTGCAAGGGCTGCACTGGCTTCCTTCTTATAGGGAATACCTTATTTGCAGCCTCATTTTTATTACCTGTTTAAAGTATGAACATAATAAAAAGGCTATTCAAATTCAGTTCACTGGAAGACAAAAAAAAAAAAAANNNAAATTAAGTTCCATAGAAAAAAAAAAAAAAAAAAAAAAAAAAAAGAGTACATTGGTAATTACTACCTTGCCCCTGAAATTAGGTATTTTGTATGGATTTGCAGCATATTTCAGCAGGAAGTTGATGCTGGATTAGTTTTGCATTGCAGTAATTCTGAGTGACAGCAAGGTTACACACAATGTAGACAACACTCAACATAATAATGTCAGGAATTCAGGAAAACCAGATTTGTAATTCCATCTCTACCCAAGGCCCAGTACATGGCTTTACATTTTAGGCTTTAATATTATAACCTCTAAAAGTACAGACAGAATGCACTGCTTTATAGAAACCTAGGAACAAGTTCTAATAATAAGGACAATTGCTCTGAGTTGAAGTTAATTATGTTAATCCAGAGATCTGGGAAAGATACATGGTTACTACCAGTGGAAGAGGGAGGGTTGTTGGATCTATGGAACTGGCCCACACCCAAAGGCAGGAGACCTGGCCATGGAACACAAGGGGTTCACTGGAGCTGCAGAGTGGGGAGCAATGGAAGGACTTTCTCATGGTTGAGGCAGACCCTCTTGTCCCGGAGAGCACTGATTATTACCGCTTCTCCGTATGAGTTCCTACAGACCAAATGCATAGCTTTAACCAAATTTCCCACAGGGGCTACTAATCACATTGCTCATTTTTGGGTATTCTGAGACTCTGGGGTCTGAAACGCAGGAGCTCTATGTGCTTACAGCTGCAACCGGGTCACTGCACTGCAGGCTGTCAGCATCTGAACTGTTACACGATCTGGACTGCTGTGAGAACCAGGGCAGTGTCACATCAAATTAGGCAAACAGAAATGAGCTGCCTCTTTTTTTGGCTTAGTCTGAGTCTCAGCTCTTCATCTGGAGAATGAGAATACCCACCATTTGTCACCTAATGGACAAGCTGAGGATAAATTAGCATTTGTGAAACACTCATCCCAAAATGGTAAGTACCACAGAAATGCCTATAAAGAAATCAGTACTTCTCTATTCAGAACAAGGTATGAATAGCATGCAGTAAATAAACCCTAGTACCAGATATCTCACAGAGCCACTTAAATGAAGCGAGACAGGCAGTCCTCTGGTTAGGAGTAACATTTACAGGCAGAAGAGGAAACCAGGTGGAGGTAGGAAGCACACTTCAATTTTTTCAAGTATTGCTCTTTGCACCCTTGATAATGTTCATTTGTGAATGGGGTATTTCCTGCAAAACCTGAACTGACTTTTGTTTTGTCTCATCCCAGACAGGACCTGTCTAAATGTCACCAGCACTGGTACGTTTCTGTCAGGGCCTCACCACTAAACATCAAAGGCTACAGAAAGCAATACATTCCAGCTGCTTAAGAGCAGCTGGCAAAAGACTTAGTTTGAAAGTAACAGAAGGATGTGGTCAGTGAGAGAAGGGACCACAGCTTCTGAAGTAACACTAGCAGCCTTCAGGGACACCTGCTCTGTAATCAGGAGTCACTCCACAGTCAGAGGAAACAGAGGAATGAAAAACTAGGAAGTCACACAAGACTGAGGGCATGGATGCAGGGCCTGAGACAGAGCGAAGGAATTACAGTGCCAGCTTTTCATTTACGTTCTCCTCCCTGTTGAGTTCAAAGCCAGAATCATATATGCAAATTTGAAGTTCAAGCCTGATGAAAATTATTTCCATAGAGAATTTATTTTTCAGTCCACAAGCACACCCAGATGCAATGTGATCCACTAAATATCTACATGTCCTGTGCTAGCAATAACTGCATTTTGATAAGATTTATAGGCTTCTAGCACTATTTTAATTGTAGACAATCAGCCAAAATGCTCTAGGAATTATAGTGTGAAGTCCAGGCTCACAGAACACACTGGTTTTGCCAGAGTCAGAACACAGTTCCAAGCCCACAACTATGAAGAGACACGGTTCAGCCAGAGAGTATTGTGGCAATAGTAACTTACTTTTGCAGATGCATGCACTTCCCCGAGACAGATGCAGGGTTTTTTTTTTTTTTATATATATATGATAATCGTAGGAAAGAAGCAGAAACATTGGAATGGAGCAGCAGAGACAATCCCAGTTACCTCACTGCACAAGAATTCTCATGTGACTATCACTGGTTTCCATTCAGACTCAAAAACTGTATTTCATGTTTGCTTAAAACCAGAATTGTTAGCTAAAGCCAGATCACATGGTAATCATGTTAAACAAGGCTTGATTTCTTGTACCTTCAGGCTGAGTCTTTCCTGCAACCTAAGCCTAAAAATTCACCCTCCTCAAGACCATGTGTCTTGTGTTAGCTTAAGTCTATGTAAAAATCCATATGGATTCCACTAATTAAAATCATATGCTATGTGGGCATGCACAAAGCTAATTATGACATGGAACACATTTCAAAGCATGAAGATTTAGAACAACCTTCATGAGGTCTGCCTCAAGAATTTGTTACCTTAAAAAACTAAAACGGGCTTTTAATATTTCTGGTGTGGGACATGATTCACGTGTGTGCATCCTAGGCAAACTCATACTGCAATTTAACAGAGTATTCACACACAGAGCTAAGCTCAGCTTTGATTGTCAATGACAGCTCATTGAAGTCACCCCCACAACATCAAACAAACACAAGAGGTTCAGAAAAGACTCTTTGCTTTAGCCAACAGACCAGGTTTTTGAAATTCGTCCGTTACTAGGGTGTCAATGACCAGAAGAACAGAGATAATTTTATCCAATATATTGAGATGCCTTAAAAACCCAAATTCATTACTTCCAGTATATGCCAACATTGTGTAACAAACTCACACAATTAACCCCTACCAACACTGCAAGAACTGAACAGAGTATGTTGATCATGAAAATGGAAACCCCAAAGTATTGTATTTTATATACTTCTCAGGCTCTCAGCACAGTATCTGGGCATATCACAGCCATGCTCTCACAGCATAAATACAAAATGGCATTTCACGTTTTGCAGGTGAAGAAGGACGGTTACATCTACAGAGAGATAAAGTACTTAATCTTTTAGAATCAGCTGTGGTACACCTCAGAGGTCTGTTCAACTTTTGGGTATCTTTCACTACATCAAAAATACACCATTGCTCTGTGCAAAACTAGTAGTCTCCAAGTCCAAGGAGTCACTAAGTTCTCATATAACTATTACAAATACTCTGGCTCTTCAGGAGATGAATGTCTGCACAGCCATTGGGTTCTTATACAAGCTGGTATTATCTTCAGGGATGCTGATTTATGAGGAACAAAATAATTACATTTTGATTTAAATCCTGGAGTACTTCAGGTATTGCAGTTCAAGCAAAGCATTTTGGGATGTCACAGAGCTTGCACCATTCTATAGATTTGTGTTTGAGAATCAATTATCATTAATATAACAACAAGTGCCAAGTACTGTTCAAGCGCATTTAACTCTAAAGTTCTGTTGGGGATGTTATAAAGCAACTCATCTTCAGAAAAACAAATCCTGTAACTCCTGCAATTACTTTCCAGTATTTCTGATTTAGTGGCTTTTTGTTATTGTGGGCTTTTACGTGTTTGGGTTTTGTTTTGTTTTGTTTTGTTTTTTAAAGGGAAAGAACCCACACAGCCTTACAAAAAAAAACCCAAAAAACAAACCAAAACAAACAAAAAAACACCCACGCCCCACCCCACAGAACAAAAACAGAAATGAAGGATGACAATATAAAATATTAGAAAATCAAATCTAATAATCTGGCTATTCTTTTCAAAGGAACTTCAGCAGATAGGATGATAAATTTTCAGTGAAGTTATGTAAAAGAGTATATCTCTCGCCCTTTAAAATTTTAAAAATCTCTGACCTTTGACTTTGTGCTGTTCCCACATACTCAGGCAAAGCAAAGCATTACTTAGACTTCTGGAAGTGCATATTCTGGTAAAGGGTGTCTGTTGGTTATGATATCATAGCAAGGCTTGCAGGACTTGGATTCACCTCTCCATTTTTCTAGAACTCCTGGATGACAAGTTTTTAAGTCTGTAGTCTGAAATGGAGTTTAAGAGTCTAAGGAAAAGAAAACAACATGCTTCTGGCTTAAGTGATCTAATTTGAACTATAGCGACTTCAGCAAAAATGTAATCAGAACTCTAGTGTTTTCCTTATTCAACCTGTCTCTACAGCTTCATATCAAGTTTGCTTATCTTACAAGTAATTAGCTCTGTTTTTTATAAGTAAACTCCACTTAACATTCAAAAATCAAGCCAGATTCATTTTGGTGCCTGAATAAACAATTCTGGCCAAGTCACACAGCAATCAAAGCCAGATCAATTTCCTTAATAGTGGACTGCTACAGCACAAGACCAGTTTATATGGTAGTTTTCCTGATACAAATCAATTACTGTGTGCTGCTTTGGTAATTTCAATTAGTCCAAAATAATGCAGGTGTAGCCAAAATTAAAAAGGAGCACTTTGGATACCCTAATCCCAACTTGACTCTGTTAGTCAAACCCCGATTTATTTACAAATAACTCTGTGTATCACAAGTAAGAGGTCCACAAATTCCACGATGAGATGCAAAAGCCAGTTTGCTTGCTTGCAGCTAGGTGGAATCTGCAGTGCCAAACACTACAGATGCGGTCATCACTAAAGCGGTATTTTTTACTATACAACAGGGACCAACCTCTTCTTCCATTCATGACAATATAAATCCAAGGAGTACTGTTTCTGTAATTTGTTTGTACTATGTTGCTCAGAGAGCAGGACGGAGTTATTTGGAGAAATTCCATTCTCTGAATTTCTCATGTCTATGACTAGCACATGATTATACATCCTGAGAATGACAGCATCTGAGGAGGAGTCGAGGTCCTGCTACTAGCTATTTAACCCAATTTAATCATCATTTTAGGAGATCAGAGTGGCATCAGGAAGCCAAAGTTGATCAATTAACTTGATCGTCCCCCCCGCTTTAATTTTAAGTTAAAAGTATTTTCTGACACACCCTGCATCTTTGTTTTAATTAAAAATGTGTATTCCTCTGTTGGTTCTAACCTTTATTTCTTCTCATGTCAGCCTGGCAGGAGGGAGAAAGTAAATGAACATCTGTGAATGTGCCTCCTTGCTGCTGCTGCTGCTACAATTGATGCCAATTCTTCCCTTCTTACCACTCAACTAAGTGCTCAGCTGGCTCTCCTTCTCAGAGAGCATTTCACAAGCTGTTTGACAGAGAGGTCGTAATGTGCAAGTCTGAATTTACGCAGTCTCTGTCCTGAAGGAAATTAAGGATTCCAAACTGTGAGAAGTCCTGCTTATCTCAAGGCACTGTTCTGGCAGCACAAAAACAGCCCTAGGTGATATCTACTGCTTCAAATTGCCTCTAAAAGTTATAGACATCTAAAAATAGCCAGCTACCTAATCCCTGTGATGTTAACAATCCCCATCAGAAAACAGTTTCTGAGCAATAGCTGTGCTCTAATGGTTTTTTCTTGCCTCCCACTTCTACTACACCTGACATACGAGTCAGAAAGCTCTCCCCTTCCATCTTACCATGAATACAAGTACTAAAATTAATGCTCAACTGTCCTATGTACTTACAAGTCACACTGGGTTACAAGATAGGTTACAAGAGATCTAATTCCCTTTATCGCTACCACAAAATGAGAAAGCAGTCAGTCAGTCTCTGAGCTTCTTAAATACCATTTGTCCTCCATGTAAAAACACAACTGTCCTAAAGAGGAGGACATCTGAGTAGATGTATCTTAAGAACACTTTTAACATTCAGTAACAAGGCATGGTTCTATACTGTAGTTCTACCTAGGGCTCCACAAAGGGAGCTGTTAAGCAGAGCATAGGCCTCCTTTACTCTTGCAATGTCTTGGTGCAGAAGAAGGGATACTCATATGAAACAATTTAGAAATTCAAAATGGTTGCACCTTCAAGTCAGTCTTCCCCAGAAGGGACCTGCTACAGGATGTGGGATTACAGAATGTGGGAGAATAAGTTTATGGCACTCCAGCGTAAGCTATTTTACCACATAAAGCTCAGCTAGTGGTTTGACTGGAGCAACCTCCAGACCTAGTCTTGGCCTAGAATTACTTGCTGTTGTGGTTTAACTCCAGTCAGCAACTAAGCACCACATAGCCGCTCGCTCACCCTCCTCGTTCCCCAGTGCGACGGGGAAGAGAATCAGGGGGAGGGAGGGGAAGTAAAACCCGTGGGTTGAGATAAAGGCAGTTTAATAGGATAGCGGAGAAAGAGAAAATAAAATAAAATAAAATAATAATAATAATAATAATAATGAGAAAAGAATATACAAAATAAGTGATGCACAAAGCAGTTGCTCACCACCCACTGACCAATGCCCAGCCCGTCCCTGAGCAGCGATCGCTGCCCCCCGGCCAACTCCCCCCAGTTTCTATGCTGAGCATGATGCCATATGGTATGGAATAGCCCTTTGGGCAGGTTGGGGCAGCTGTCCTGGCTGTGCTCTCTCCCAGCTTCTTGTGCCCCTGGCAGAGCATGGGAAGCTGAAAAGTCCTTCACTAGTATAAACACTACTGAGCAAGAACTCAAACACCAGTGTATTATCAACATTATTCTCATACTAAATCCAAAGCACAGCACTATGTCAGCTACTAGGAAGAAAATTAACTCTGAATTAAGCTGAAACCAGGGCACTTGCTATACAGCAAGCATCCATTATAAGTGATGGGAATATCTTCTGTTGGGTCGCACCTGAAGCTATAAGATGAAGTATTCTATTCTGCTTGTATTGTAGCTTCTCTTTGCTGTACTATACCTCATTGCAAATTCCCCAGAAATCTATTCCAGTGTGATATACTTCAGGCCCTTTATGGCACTACAATGTTAGCTGCAAATGAAAGCCATTCTTTTCTTCTCCTCCCCATCCCCAGCCACCCTGATCCCAAGAGGGCTAGTCTTGTCTGTAAGTTTCAACAAAAAATCATTCACTCTATGAACTATAATTTCTTGACGCCTGGAGTGAATCCTAAGGGCAAAGTCTATCACCAATGAATGACACATCAGGATACCTGTCCCAAAAGGATTAAAATTATTCTACAGTTTTAATCACAACTATGTATAAAAGTTACTTTTTAATTTCCTTTTTCTGCATAACTGATCTTTGCATTTTTATACTCCTTGCTAAGGAAGCTCCCAGTGTTTCATTTGCAAAGGTGACATCCACTGCATATCAAATTGAGTGCTGGCTGCTTTTTAGAATACACATGATTATACCCATATTCCAGGATTTTCTTACTCTTTTATTGGCACCCTCTAATCATATTCTTTACATACCTGTCCTTGTACTTACTATACCAACTAAACATGGTTCCTGAATTATTGATGAATTGCTTTCTATTATGAAACCATATGAAACAGTTGTCTAAAAATGATCAGAATACTGTAAATATTTTTATACCCAATAGCAAAGATGTCTTGAGAGTGAAGTTATATTAGTCAGTTAACACTTGTGAGACAGATTAACAAGAAAATCCATTATATTCAACCTACCACAACAACATGCAACACCTTTATAACACAAAAATTTGTACTTAGTTTTTTTTAATATGATACCTACACTTTTTAAGAAGTTTTCAGTTAGGTTTATGTGTCAGCTTCAGCATTCTCCCTCTCCCCGCCACTAGAAAAATATGTTCAAAAGAAAGATAAGCTTAATGTCTCTGGCAAAATAGGGGTCATATTCAGTTTCTGCAAAATCTGCACTCAGATGGTGAGAATAAGACACCACAAGAAGCAACATAATCTATCTCCAATGTAGATTAATGTTTTATATTACGCTTCCTTTGCTCTTCTGGGCATTGAGAAAAATGTGCATATTTCTCTGCTCTATGAAATTGGTGATAGACTAATTGAGCAAGTTTAATCTAAAAACAAAAGGCCACCTATGATAAATTTGAAAGCAGCAGCCCACTCTTACAGTACCTACCAACTATTCTTACTTAAGAATAAAAATACACAGGCATAATTGATCACTGATGAGCAGATAAAAGATAAAAGATAACAGATCAATAAAGATTAAAGATAAAGATAACAGATAAATGTTGGACTATTTAAAAAAAAAATGTAGCCAAAATTGTCCTATACATGGAGAGTTTCTTTTCAGATTTCTTTTCACATCTGAAATTCTGTTAAACAGATACCCATGCCTGAAAGGTAAAAAAACTCCAAGAAACACAGAACACAAGCACTTCCTTCTCCCCCCCTCCTTGCAAAACCTCGCAACAGTTAACCAAATAGTTAACTGCCAAAGGCATACACAAAGGGGGACAACTGAGTATAAAGATAAAAGATGATAGAACCAGATTATTTGTAATAGTATTGGGAGGAAAATACTGCCTCTTAAAAGAGTATCTTCACACCTCAACCTAGCCTTTGCATTGACAGCCTCCCCAGAGTAAGCTAGAGGCTAAGAACAGGAACTAAGTACAGGTTGTTGGTAGAACTATTTTGTTCGCAATAGTTTCCTTAAAATAAAATTTTCCAATTTAAACAAAACAAGCAACGGTAGCATAACAGTCAAAAATACTTCTAACAGAAGAATAAAATGGTATTACTATTTTAGGATGAAATGCAGGTAAAGCTGAGACACTTAGAAGTAGTAGGATGGGGGCAAAAGCAGCCACCTGTGCAAGAGCCCTGCCAAAAGCTCTGTGCCTCAGCCTTATTTTGAAGAGTAAAGCTGCAGCAATGCACACTGTGAAATGATTCCCCTCAACAACCCTGGTGTATCTGTTTCTTGGCAATCTAGAAGTAGAAGTCAGGATATCTAGATTGTGATTCCTGACTGGAGAGAAGAGACTAGTTTAACCAAGTCACTGATCAAATCTGTTACAGTAATTCCAGTATTTGCCACAAAGCAGCTGCATGTACATCACCTGCAAGAGCAATGAAACACTGAACAGACAGGAAAGTGATTTTTTTTTTTTAAAAAAAATTGATTTTAAGAGAAGTTTGGCAAAATCATCAGCATCTTGCAGAAATAAATTTGTGCAACTTCCAACTTTATTCAGATAAAAGACACATCTTAAGTTACGCTAAGCCCCAAACTGTTAAAGGGTTGTTTCCAATCTTTGCATTACTTCAGTAGTCACTTATACTTAAAAACTCAAAACTGTTTTGAGAATACTAATCACTCTGGGTCTGCCGCTATTGGCCTTAATAAGACATTCTTTTTCCTGTGTATCATAAATCCTGTATTACTGCTGTATAAACTCAGCCTTATCACAAGCTTCCACTGGTGGATGAACAAACAAAAGCAGTGATTCCCAGAAAGCCATTTTACAATAATGTGTGCTTCTCTTGACTGAAACAACTGCAGAATATAAAAAGCAGTACATCTGGAACCATTACTGCATTAGGCAACCAGGTATTACTCACTAAAATGCTGACACTATCACATTGTGCAAAAAGCCATGCCAGAAAATAAAGTGTCCAAACTCTATTTTAAAACACATAAAACCACAACTGAGGAACAAAAATGCAGTCTGCAGCTCCTTAGGTGTGTGTGCTTGTTTCTTATCCCTTCAAACTACCTGAAATTCTATGTCAGAAGAGCAAACAAAATGAAACATAATTTCTTCTTTAATTTGATTGATTCTCACAGCATTTGAAAGAAATCTAAACTTAACAGGTGCAAAAGGCCTTATGTAAGGTTTATGGTTTACCAACTGAATCAAATACTATCGGCTATGTATTTTCCCCACATGCTTAGGCATCTTTCCCTGCATGTAGAGAACTAAAGGTGAATGATAAGAGAGAAAAGAACCTGTCTTTTAACACTAACCTTTAGACACATAGATTGACCCTTATTCCAAAATAATTTTACACTTATTTATTAGGTAATTTTATATTTGGTCAGAATGGGCATAAAACATGCCTACTGCTTCATCCTAGATTTTCCCTTGATAAGTGCCCAGATGGGCTTGCTTTGCCAGGGTAACACTGACTGACAAAGCAGCCAGTGTCTGGGCTGCAAGAGACCCATTTTGGAATAGTTTCTCTCAGTTCTGGCAATTAAATTCATATTACTAACCTGTAGAACTATTTGATGCTTAACTATACCAGTACAGATTATTTCTGAAAACTTATTTTTAAACTGACCTCAGCATTTTTCTTGAGAAAAACACATGACTATTACTTTCTCTTCCTCTACTTACTACTGACATTCCCAGAACAAACGCAAAGCATAACTTGCAGTTTTGATATGCCACATCTTAAGTATATGCCACATTAAGGCCTGGATTTTTCTGCTGTTGTGTTATGTTTAGGTCCAATCCTGCCACTAGACAGGTTGAGGATGTAACCCTGAACACTACAAGAACCACAGTAATCATAATTTCCATGAGAAAACAGCCAACCATACAAATAACAGTGCTTGCAGGGTTTGGGTTTCTGTCTGCAAATGTTTTCCTCACTGGTAGCCGAGTAAGACTTGAGTCTACATGTAGTTCTACTCTGCTATACTCGTTAAGAAATGAAACGGTCCATGCAGAAGCGAAAAGCTAATTTTGATGCTATGGCCTATGACATTCCTTATACCATACGGCAACCCTGAGCTAAGGGAGACTGAGGTGTTTTTTGTTTCAAGCATTCCACCTCATTTAATAGCAGCTGTTAAATACACAGGCTGTTCCAATTAACTTTCATAAAGCAGACCTAGACACAGATTTGATTATGTTGCTCACGGGACTGAGCTGTGAATAGAGGAGATACCTTAAGCATGGTGGGGTAAAAGGGAACACATTTCAGCAGCTATCTTGACCCATTTGTTTCTGCAGACAGGATGGAAGAAACACTCCCTTAGAGTCCTCCAGCAACAATTGTAATATCTGTTTGCATCTCTATTAAACTTAAAAAAAAAATGCCAAGAAGTGTAAAACTAGAGGAGATAGACAATAAAACTAAAGAGAATCCAGTCTCCAGAGAGTGCAAGCAATGTTGTAAGGAACGGTCTTCAGTTTGACTGGAAACATACAGATGTTGGCATAGAATTTACACAGCCTCATTAAAGATAAGTGACAAAGAAGCTTTCATATTTGCAAAACCTCTAGACTGATTACAGCTCAAACAGACCTGAGCTGAGCCAGGGCATATTTAGTCACACTTCCATTAAAAGCTGAAGCCACATTTTCAGATAGCCACTTGGTTCTTCCTTCAACCTTACAGAAAATGGGTAGGTGAAAGCACATTTTCTTTTAAAATGTCAAAACTGAATTGACTTCACAATTCCAAATGCTAATCAATACTTGCATCAATTTTTATCTGACACATTTTTAAAACTGTGAGGAGAAAAACAATGATCTTCTACCAAGTCTCTACAGCAGCTTAAAAAAAAAAAAAAAAGGCATTGAATTCTTTCAGAAAGGTCCCAGCAGCAATTCTAAGTAAGTTCCTGTCAGCAGGGAAACCTGGCAGCACTCAGGGCAACTGCTTTTTGTTCTGATACAAGCTCTTTGAGTGTAAGGTCAGACTGACGCATAACAAGCTTCCGAGATGCAAATCTGCAATTTGTACATTCAAAATAACGCTTGTATACATTGATTTATATGTATAAGGGCAGATCTTCCATACACAGCTGAGTCTAAACATTTTGCTTTTAGTCTGAATGCTTTCCAGAAATAAGGATGAGTAATGCCTCAGATGAGATGCTGGTATTTCAACTAAATATTGATTACCTATCATAGTGTTATTTCCAACTAATGAGAAGGTCAATTCCCTTGCAGGAAAGAGGATTTGGAAGCCTGTTTTGTGTCAAAATGATACATGATGCATGATGACAGAACAACACAGTTGTGGTATTAGTAATCACAGAAGGGCAAATGTCAAAGTTAAAAATTAGTATATTGGGTCTGGATTTTGAATATAGGAATATTAGAAAATCTAAAATCTACCCTAGTGTCTTATGAAAGAACCACTACCTCTAATACTTGCCTTATGGCATTCAAAGTGAGGGTTTACTTCTCACCATTCTGCTTACATTAACCTCTCACGTTCCTGAGTATTCTCAAGGATAGTAATTTTTACAAATAAAATAAACCAGAAATATTTATTTCTTAGAATAGGTAATGCACTGTCCACACAGCATTCATTCAAGACATATATCCTCAATACATGTGCATTAAAAAAACCCAATTCATCCAAATCAGTTAGTGCTCCCAGCAGCTACGGTTAATAGACAGGATACCCACAATTATCTACTACACTGTGCCTGAACAGACTTGTGGAAAAACAGGAACAAGATCCACTCAGGCTCTTATCCATCTGGAAACCACCAATATTGAAGTCAAGCTACAACAACCTTTTAATTAGCTCAAACTCATCTTAATTCAGCAAGACACACAGACCCCAATCTGAGGTTCATTTCCTGATGATTCATGGGCCAAGCAGTTTTTCATTCGGCTGAAAAATAATGTACATAGCATTTATATATTTCATAATTCCAATTCAAGTGTTTCTGATTCTTGGGGTGGAAAAGGGGTATGGAACCTGTGTAGTTACATTTCAAAACAGCTCACTGAAAAGTCAAGGGGTACTTCAAGTCAATAGTCAGATGGGTCAAGTACATACCTACACAGCTTCCACCCTGTATTAGTTCTCACTGTAGGAGATGAAATAGAGAAACTCACTGGAGCAGCTTTACCACAGGGTCTAACGTACACACTGTGAGCTTGCAGTAATGGAGAATGAGAGGAAAACTCACTCTCAGTAAGCTCCCCCCACACCTCCTAGGCATGTGGCCAAAAGTATTCTCTCTCAGATGAATAAATAAAGCAGGAGAATCATGTACCCAGCTGAATCTTCACACTAGGATCTTTCTGTCTAACATAGTGTTGGGAGAGGACCTACTCACCACAGGTCTGATTTTTCTTTTAGAAACACAGATTAAAACATCACTGTTCATTAGCTTAAAAGGAATACCAGTGTCGCAGGAAGAGCGGGAGTGCACTCCTCTCGCAGGAGAGAAGTACAAATAGATAACGC
>VZTL01004139.1:40056-50622 GCA_013400535.1 Scopus umbretta
CCCTCCAGACTGTTCCTCCTAGAGTTAGCACACTGAGTTCCCCCAGTGTTCCAACATCTAGGGTTGCCTCGGGAACTTCATGGCATAGATCCTTTGCTTGTTAGCTGCACTCCACTCTGGAGGCTTCTACAGTTCTGTGCCTTTTCCATAAATGTGGATATAAGTTTAATTTCTAAGTTACCCCTAGCAATCACACCACAACCAGACCTGAAGGAGAAGAAGCGGTCTGTCTCTAGTGTACTTACAACATAAGATAGTCCAATGGTGGTGCGATTCTAGCATAAGTTTAGGCAGCTAGAGAAGCTGGTCAGAAAATTTCTCTCTAGTACTCCAGGAAAGGAGGTATAGGTACTTGGCCTATAAATGCTCCATGATGCCCACTTTGTAGTGCTCAGAGCTGAAAATAAGAAATTAAGATAAAATTATCCATAGCAAAGGATAAATGTAAGACTGGTGTTTGCTGATATTGTGACATTTCCAAAAGATACGGTGCTGGTGGAAGTGTAGTCTTTAGGAGATAAACAAGCAAGTCTTCCATTTTGGTTTCCTGACTGAAAAAACACAGGAACAGGGCTGAATGACAGGTCTTGGAAGGGTGAGCCAATGGAGGAGAATTCTCAGCTAGTCAGTGCTAGGGATGGAGCAAATCCCCAAAGCCCCTAGATTTCCTCCCCCTTGGTGGGGAATACCTCTGAGGTATTTCAAATGGAGCTCTTAAACTTTTTTTCTAGAGGAGGATGTATTTTGTCTGTTCCAAAGTGGAAAGTCCTGAACAGGCAATAGCTCAGACACAGCTTGCACAAAAATTTCCAGGTAAATGTACTGAATAAAGTGATTTTAATAATAGGAACTAGGAAACTTTTTTACTTTTCCCTCCTCCCACCCAGGCTAGCACAGTAACTCTCAGTTTTTGTCTGGTAACCACATATCATACAAGATCTCTGTTCCAGAACATTATCCTTCAGCTGGGGGATAGACAGAACCACACACGAACTTTGATTTTGTGTTCCTCCACCAACCTGACAGTCAGCCCAAAATCTCACACAGCTAAACATGGGATCACTTTAAGCAAAATTTCATGTTCACTTTTGCATAGATGACAGAATATTGGCAAAAGCTCATCAGTTTACATTTACAGTATGTAGCTTCGTCATGATTTCTATCAATTTTATATTGTTTTGCAACACTGGAATTCAGACACGTCGCTGGGATGGTGTGTACTAACTTAGGGAACAAATTAATAGAAATACTAATGGTCCTCCCGACAGCATCAGCCTTTAACGGAAAACTATGATGTGCGGAACTCAAATGGAACACTGGGCTTGGCTGTTGCCACTAAATTCAGGGATAACTTGCAACTTGTTCTTATTATAATAGCAAAATTATATACATTTCTGAAGTATTTGTTGGCAATTGAAGAACAAAACCTGTGCTCCAAACGCCTGAGGTAAGTGCCATGATGACTGAGGTGGGCAATGACAGAAGGGAAGAGACCTGCTTACATACAGAAAAGCTATGTTAGATTTAGCTACCATAGCACTATTACTTAAAAGACACTCTGCCTAACTGTTCTTTAGGGTAACTACATTCTGTTTCTCAGTATCCTTGGAAATACAATGCAAGCTCTTCTGGCAAGACATTGAATAAGGAAAAATTGCATTGTGTAAGTATGGATCCAGCCTAATAATTTACTGCTGACGCTGTGTATAGCCTTCCCTTCTGCAGAAGCTGCTGATTGTATGATGCTACACAAGGACTTCACTTTTGTATCTATATCTATCTATCTCTATATACAACTCTCTCTCTAATCTACAGTATTTTTGATTGAGAACATGCTCATGTACTTTGGAAAACAGACCTGAAAATTACCTATTTTTGTTCTTAATAATCGAGAAGGGAGATTTGTAGAGGTACCCCCCCAAGAATTATCTTATTCATTCCACTTAGATAATCTTCTAAAGACAGACATGGTGCTGTGCTTTAATACATAACTTCAAAGTCAGAATTTTGAATGAGAGGTATTTGTTAAAAATAAACACACAAACCAACCCACGATCAGTTCACTGAACTTTTTTTTCCTGTCACTGATACATTCCTCCATTTTCACTGACTTGAGGCAGTAGTATTTTCATACAGCAAGTCAGACATTGGACAGCCTTGTCTAATCCATCTGCCCCAAGTAAATCCCTCTCCAAGGAAGCAATTTACAATCATCTTCAATAATGATAAATTATGTAAATTTAGAGTAAAGAGTAAAGAGTTTGATTAAGATTCAATAGTATCTCGTTCTACCCAATCAAAACTACATATTTCCTAATGACTAAGCAAAAAATGTTCACAAAGAAAGGTAGCTAATGTTTAGTAATCTTATGTAGTCAGTCATTTCTGAGAAAGCAGTTTGGAGTAACTGGGAGTTTTGTCACTGATTTGAATGGATACACAATCTGTCATTTGAATCTTGAATTTAAGATCTAGTGTTTTTTTCTGGAATTATTATACTGAAACATAAACCTGATTACATAAAACTAGCTTAACTAGGAGAAATTGAGTGTTCGCAAAATAACTGAGCTGAGAGTCAACGTCTTGGCTTTCATAGAAAAAACTTCAAAAGAAAAATATATGAAAGGATTAAAATTAAAATAACAATATTCCAAATCAGTATTGATTTAGCCATTTCTGGACATTAATATCAATGACACAGCAATATTAGTGACTACAGCACCACACTAATTCTTAGTTTTATTCCTCATTACTGGATGATCTTGAAAGATCAGCCTTATATGTCCCTGTTCCCCTTAAGTATTTCATTTGCAAAAGGGGTGATAATATTCACCTTTCTTTGAAAACCACTTTGAGACAAAGCACCATAAACTATCTAGATATTTTAATTCTATATAAAGGGAAAGAATGGCAGAAAATAATAGATAATAATATAATATAATAATAATAAAACAATAAATAATAGTATAATTTGCATTGCTAAAAATGCAAGTAATCCAGACCCTAGAGCAACTCTAGACATGCTGAATATGAGAAGGACTGACCAGTAACTGCTGACTCTAACCTTAAAAAAAATTAAAAAGGCCCATAATAGAGACTGAAGAGATGCAGGTAAGGAAACTGTCATGCTTGGGGAACAGACAGACTTCCACATACTGAAACTAAGAGGCTGGGCAGGAAACACGACAAAACTGAGTGCTTCAAATAGGGATAAGTGTGAAAGCATCATAGAATCATTCAGGTTGGAAAAGACCTCTGAGATCATGTGTCCAACCGTTAACCTAACACTGCAAAGTCCACCACTAAACTGTGTCCCTAACTGCCATATCTACGTGTCTTTGAAATGCCTCCAGGGATGGGGACTCCNGAGGAACACCACTTGTGACCAGCCACCAACTGGATTTAAATCCATTCACCATAACTCTTTGGGACCAGCTATCCAGTCAGTTTTTCACCCAGTAAAGAGTATGCCCATTCAAGCCATGAGCAGCCAGCTTCTCCAGGAGAATGCTGTGGGAGACAGTGTCAAAGGCTTTACTAAAGTCCAGGTAGACAACATCCACAACCTTTCCCTTGTCCACTAAGCAGGTCACCTTGTCATAGAAAGAGATTAGATTATTCAAGCAGGATCTGCCTTTCATAAACCCATGCTGACTGGGCCTGATCTCCTGGTTGTCCTGTACGTGCTGCGTGATGGCACTCATCCATATAGTCTTCCATACAAGATCTAGTTAACTTCGTGATCTGTAAGTTGAATACAGCTTTCAAAAAGCACTAAGCAATTCAGATGCTGCTAGCAGGCAGGTCAATGTATGCTACACTCTGAATCTGAATCCTGAATAACTTTTTTCTTTCAAGACTCACTTCTGGCCGCAGTCTGTAAACTTAGATGTGAACAGCCCAATATCCCTGCCGTGGACAGCACTGGAGGAGACCAGACATGCAAGACGTGCCAGACCCTCTGTTTCAACACCACTTATGAACAGAACAAAGCACTATGAATTACTTTGATTAATAAGGGTGCTATCACCACCAGAATTTTGCTAGAAAGAGTATCTTTAAAATATTTTGTGGATATGTCTACTTACATGTACATGCAGATGCATACATCCATTCTGTACTCTAGAGACACCCAAGCTGGCTTTTAGGTAATTACCAAGGATTTCAGCTAATTGCAGAACAGTTTTGTAATATGAAGTGCTGTCTCTATATTTCTTTTTGGCTAAACATTTTTCATATCATACTACATTGGTATAGGAACACCGATAATGAAGCCATCCTGACTGCCAGTATAGATCTAGTTACACATATGTATCTAACTACATCTACAAATGGGAGCTGTACTACTTTATCCCTTTCTGCTTTCTCAACCAATGAACTTAGTACAGGCATAAAAACTGCAGGAGGGGATTTAGAGGCTGAGAAATTGAAGAAAAGCCAGGAATCAAAGCCTTTCAAGAGACTGCAGCTCTGAAAGCACTGCAATATCTCAGGGGCCAAACAGGACCTGGATTGTAAGCCTGAGCCCTTGCTAGCACTTACAAATTGCACTTTTACAACTGAAGTATCTTGATGGACATTTACATATATGCTTGTTTGCTCTCAGGCTAGTTGGAAGGCAGTTAACAGGAGGAAAGTCTTTTGTCTGGCCAAAACCCAAGGCACAATATTATCCTAATGTGTAAAGAGCACAAAGTTATTCCAATGGGAAACAGTTTTACTACTTGAAATATTTCAAGAGTCTGTCTTGATCAGTCAGCTGAAAAGTTGACAATTACCATAGAATAACCGAGTAAACAAATCACTGCATTTGGGGGTGTTCCTTACCATTTCATCCTAAAAAGTCCAAACTGAATAAAACATTCTTAAAAAATCCTATTAAACCTGTAAGATTTTTGTGCAAACTGGGATCATTATACCCACAGTATAAGTTAAATCCATACAAGGATTTGTGGGTAACTGAATACAGAGAACAAAGCTAAGCACAACCACAGAGATAACGACAGAAATCCCACCCAAGTCTGATGGATTTTCAAAAGCCATATGGGACACTGGTGTAAAGCAGGTGTTTGTATTCACTAGGTCTTCATCACCTGGACCTCAGTGTTGCAGAACTGTCAGGGATACTATCTGACAGCTTGCCTCCCATCACAACCCTCCCTCCAGCTTAATGTCACAGTGAAAGAATTCTGTGCACGCTATTTTAATCAGATTACAATCTTTTTTACATACTTCTTCCTCTGCATATTTTTATGCTATTTTTTTTCTTTGTATTCTGCATTCCTATTTAATTGATTTCATTTCCTGTTCTGTTCTGCTGATAGGTAACATCTAGATAATTTTTTTTTTATTATTTTTTAAAGTCTCCAGATCACTGAATGAATTTATTCTGCTCAGGAAGCAGAGGTTAAGAGACTTGCCACTGATCAGAGAGTTCTTTATATGAAACACTAAAGAATCATCTGTTTCAGCACAGCCCTATTAGTGGCAATACTCTAAGCAAAAAACCTTTCCAAAGACTAGGTAGGCAGACAGACTTGGAAAATTAGCCAAGGTTGATAAACAGAGCTCTCTTAAAGAAAATAAACCTTACTAATAGCTGCTACACAACCGTGGCACCTCTACTTAAGAATAATTATGTGGGAAACCACTGCCTTTCTACTAACTCCTCATGACAATTCAATGTACCGAATTATTTTGAGTTCACTTGAAAATACCTTACAGGTTTTGAAGTGGGTAAATGGTTCAACACAGAACATTATTATATTTTATAATAATAAAATATCACTCGTCATTTTAGGATAGTTTTGATAAATTATTTTCTTTTGTTGAACTCAGGACTCAAGTCTTAATTTTAGAAGATCTAAGGATATATGAAATAATTAGCACAGAATGCTGACAATGTGAAATAAATCCTTTGGTAACTCTTTGAAAGAAACTTTCACCAATAAGCTTTTTTTGTGTTTGTTTTGTTTTTTGGG
Source organism: Scopus umbretta (assembly GCA_013400535.1). Taxonomy (NCBI): domain Eukaryota; kingdom Metazoa; phylum Chordata; class Aves; order Pelecaniformes; family Scopidae; genus Scopus; species Scopus umbretta. The sequence continues at coordinate 46,038 of VZTL01004139.1, forward strand.
TTTTTTTTTAAACAGGTTGGTTAAAAAAAAAATCACCACCACATGTCTTAGCAAATGATAAATGAACAGCCATGAAGGGAGGAAAAACTGACAGCCGAAACAAGCTGCTCTTTAGGGAAATTACTTCACTGGGTAATTGTTTTGATTAGCCCCATCAAATAGGTCCCTCTGAATCCTGGGCATACTTAAAAACATCTCTGAAAATGAATCTAAACTCTGAATTTCTTATAAAAGAAAGTAAGTCATGACAGTACTGCAACTGTGTGTAACTGACAGACATACAGATGTGTTCTCCATCAGGAATTCCAGAGCACAGGGCTTTCGGGCATGCAAAGAGAACACAAAATGTACACCTGTCTTCTACATTTTTAAGTTGTCTTTATATAGAAAGCCTCAAATAACCTCCATTATGAAATTAAAAGGGAGTAATTTTCTATTTTCTGACAGAAAATTCTCTGCTTTTGAAGGCATTCTGGGAAATCACTGCAACTTGACAGAAAAGACCTTCATGTGAAGCTATATGCTATTTCCTATAGATGTAAAAATTAACACAACTCTACTGCTCTTCATACAATTTTATCTAGGGAAAAATGGTGTGATCTTTCCATGAAGTTAAATATTTGAAGTTATTTCACTTAAGCCTTTCTAGAGGTGCACACAAGTTGCATTTGTTTAATTCTGTACCTACAAAATGTCAGACATTTTAACTAGTCAAAATTTGTCCCAAACAACTTCAAAACCTGAGAGGTGTTGGCTCATTTTAATTTAGCTTCTAATCTAATACTGAGGACAGAAGAAAAAATGTCCTATAAGGTATTAAACTTTGAAATGCCAGAGAGATATAAAATTAATTTATTTTAGCTTCCCAATCTACAATTTAAACTACAGTATTGTACTTCTAAATGCTAGTCAAATTTTAAAAGAATTATTTTTAAACATTCTTTGGTATTAAACGTTCTTTGGAATGCAAATGGACTCGCAGAGACTCAGCTAAGCTGGTCACCTTTGCTACAGAAGAACTAACAATTTTTTGGATTATGTTTCCCCCCTGCTTTCCTGATGTTTCTATCTAGGTAGAAGCATGGAATTACACTGCCCCTCTGCAGTCCAGGAGACAGGCTGGAAGGAATAAAAGTCATTTACCTGAACTGAACTCCAAATTACGCGTTCATGTGGCCTCCACCATTGCAATAACAGAGTTGTTTCTTACTAGCAGTACTGGGACTTACCCAAGCATTTTAAGGAAAGCCCAGCATACCTTTTAAGCACATACTCTTCACATCCCCCAGGCTTGTCAAGCAACTATCATCTGTACAAAGTGCACTTGAAGTGCTGCTACTCATGCTCTGTAACCCCTACAAAGTTTGCAAACTTGCCACTCTATCCACAGTGTCAAGACAATGGAAAAGCAGACACTACATTTCTAGTCATCTTACCGTAAAATATAAGGCACCACGTTAATAATTTGAAATACTTTTCTCCTTTAACCCATTAATTGTCATTTAATTAATAACAGAGTTAAATACGTACTGAAGTCATTGCACTTATTGAATTTTTTTTAAGGTTACTTATAGCTGCTTTTTTTGTAAATTCTCCCACTTCCATTTTATTACCTATCAGAAGACATATGTGGATACTATGCACTACTCACACTGAGCAAAGCAATCGTAAACCTAAGGCTAACAGAGGCTTGAATCAATTCCATTGGCCCATAATCAATTCCTTTATCAAATTCATTTCCTGACATTCAACTACAAAACCCACAAATCTTCACTGCCTTCAGGCAACCACCTGATACCTGTGCCAATTCTACAATGCAAGAAAATATCAAAGCTCCTTACTCACTGCAGCCCTAGTATTCGCCTCCTATCCCATTTTCTGCTGTGGGACTGGACTGCACAGAGGGACCAAGGCAGAGCACACCAGGCCCACTGTATTCAAGTGCAAGATCAAGCCATTTTTACCACAGATTACACACTGGAGTCATTGATCATACCAGACAGAGCTGCAGTAGATCCTGTCTGAATAGAATGAAGCACCATATACCATATTCGTACTGTATCCAAACTTTTGTACCATATACAAATCTGATCTCATGAGTTCTGGAGAAAGCTACAGCTGGACTAAATGCTTGCAAGCTCTTGTTGTTGGAAGAGAAATGAAAGAAGGTTGAGAGAAAACATAGGCCAGCATTAATGTTGAGCTGCGTACTGTGATGTTATCCATGCAAAATGCCAAGACTGGGGAAAAAAAAACCACAAAAAAAAAGACACACAAAAAAAAAAACCCAAAACACACCAAACAACAAAACTAACCATCTTGGTTGGTAAATGTTTCCATCATAGCAGGCAAAACCAAGTCTTACCACTTCTGAAATGAGGGGCCCAGGTTCCGCAAGAGTCAAGTTGTTCCTGCAGCGGGACAAGCAGTTGGGAGGCGCAGAGTAGGAGGGTGAAGAAGCCTGGGCTCACAGCTTCTCCTAGTGAAGGGGGACAGAGGTGGAGGGAGAGGGTAGGGGTTGCAATTATGACTTCTGTCAGCAGCACTCCTTGTCCTACATGATCCAACCCCTTCCTTGGTAATCCCAAGCTAGCAATCTCTACAGCCTTTTGGACTGTGGCATATATACATGTATATGTATATATACGTATATATACTCTGGCATATATACACAGTATATACAGAAAAAAATATTTTCTTTGCCTTTTCTAGTAAAAACCCTAGGCTTTTACTTTGCCTAGGGTCACCCTTAATACCAAGACCAGGGCAGATATTGCTGCCTTAGTTATTTGGGAAGCTATGGGAAGTGTCCATTATACACCAGGTGCTGCCTTCCAGTCTCAACCTCCACCTTCTCTTCACTCCGTTTTACCTGTTTCTTTTTTTTTTTTTTTTGGCTTGTACTATTGCAGTGACACAATGGATGCTATGGTGACATAATCCCACATATACAAAGCACTAGCATAAAATGAGTTTGTGTCAGTGAAGCATCTCCCTTAGAGGTATTTGCACTGATGAGTCAACATTATTGCAACTAGTCTAGACTTAGGGAAGACCTAAGACATGAAAATCATGTTGATATCCACAGGCATTCCTCAGATTTGGGCATCCATCATGCTGCACTTGATACAATCAAGTACATCCACAAATATATTCACAAATACCAATTCAGAAGGAGTCTACTGAACAGCAGCCAGCACTTGTCTCCACCTACGCAGAATACGCTAGTTAATATTTTTGAATACAACAGCAAATTTTAAAATGTAAATGTATTTAAGTGACTCAGTATGCAGTGGGCTACTATTTTCAAAGCACCTGGTACTCACTAAACTGTACTCCCCACACAGAGGTTAAGAAGTTTTGGAAAAAATCCATCCCCTTTTTAACACCACATTCACAGAGAGGTGCCTGTATTTCAAAATGAATCATTTGCAAAGCTCCTTGAAGGTAGGCATATTAGCTATGAGGTTTAGTATATTAACTGTGAGATCCTGGGATGAAAAACATGAAGCAACTTTATTGTAAGTGGCCTGTCATCTGTTTGAACTATATTCAGACCACTATTCCTTTCACTAAAAAAAAAAATTATTTAAAAAAAAATAATTCTAATAGATGTTAGTGCACTTACCATATCAAGTGTATTTTCAAGTCAGTTAATGAATATTTAACTGGCATGAATAATTGTCATTAAGGACAGAAAATGGAGAAACAGAGATAAATGTTGTTTACCAAAACTGCTTTCCATGACATCATTTGTGTTGCTTGACAGTGAAGAAAAACTATCAATTTATCCCTGTGACCAACTCTTTGCCATTCTTTAGCAATTGCAGACAAAGTTTTGCCTTTATCTTTTAGCTCAAATCAAAGCATTTCGTGGTTATTGTGAAAAGCACATTTTAACTCATATTTGAGATAAAAAAAAATATATATATATATAAGATCCTTGAGTATTTCACCCCAGTTCCACCACTTCAGATGAACAGAAGTGATCCACAGTAAGGCAGAATGTTACAAAACGTTCAGTGCCGGCCCCTCCCTGTCCCATTCACAGTTCATAACATTCACTCTCTGCTGCAGTCCAGGCCACAGCAAACCTCTCCATAATGGCACCTAAAAATCCCATTCTGAAGAATTACAATTCATATTAGGGAACTGCAGTCTAAACCTAGAGACAGGGTTTTGTACAAAAGTCTGAAAGCAATGGACACAACTGAGCTTAGAGGCTTTAGTTATTTTAGCATAAAATTGCTTTTCCTTGTAACTAGGCTAAGGGAAAGAAGGAACAGCGCACAAAGGGAAGGTGTCTCTGCTACCAAAAGCTTCTGAAACCTAAATAAAATCAGATGGAAGCTGTTCTTCCTTGCACGAGTAGTGTACAAATTCTTGCCTGGATTTCCAGAAGTAACTTTATGTGAAGTATGGCCAGTAATTTTAGTAGCCACTATTCCTCATTACCTGACAAAAATGCAAACCACACCTTCATGGGTATGAGAGTAGGCAGGTGTCATGGTTTAACCCAGCAGGCAGCGAAACACCGCCCAGCCATTGGCTTATTCCCCCCTCAGTGGGATGGCAGAGAGAATCA
>VZTL01004150.1:2849-13770 GCA_013400535.1 Scopus umbretta
TTCAGGTTAACCATTCTGCAGGTGTCTTATTCTAGTGATCAGCTGTCTGTTGCGCTCCCTGTCCTTTCTGTATTTTTTTTTCCTAGTCCCTAACTCGTAAATCTTTTAGGATACAAGCTCTTCTTTGAATGGTATATACAAGAACAAAAAAAACCCCACCTCCCACTACTAGGGTCTGTGAAGTGCATCCTAATAAAATAGCTTCTAACTGTAAGTAAAACTAGCTTTGAGTGAGTTTGAAATCACGTTTTGTGCTTCATAGCTGGAGAGATCAATCTTCTAGACAGCGATCTGAATGCCGACACTAAAGTCAGACACACCTGGACCCCTGGAGCCTTGATGTACTATGGGAGAGCGGAGCTGCAAGCATCTGACCACAGGTAAAGTCCTAAGCAAATAATCAGAGAAAGGCTTCCTAGGTTAGAATGCGTCATACTGAATTACACCTTCAGAGTGAGGGACTGAGTCTGACTGTAACGGAAATTACACCCTTATTCTGCATTCAGGATCTGTTTGGTGGTGGTTTTCCCCTCATGGTGGATTTTATACTAGGCTGGCAAGAATCTATGGTCCTGTATTGATTTCTGCTGCACTGTGATCTCGGCAAGGGTTGGATAAGTTGCAGCAACAGGTATAGAAAAATGAGGGCTTTCTGTTGCTTGGTTTTGGAATGCTCTGACACCAAAACAAGCTGCTGTGATGGACGCCCACTCAGCCTGCTGTGCGAGAGGAGGAGGTTGGGACTGCGTGACCTGAAGAGGTGTAAGCCACGTACATAGGGCCCGGTGTGATCTCTTCAGGGTAGTGAAGTGTTGGGATTCTGGGCTTCCCTTAGAAATGAAGATGGGAGGAGGAAAAAACAAAGACCATTGCCTCTGGTTGGTTCATATCACTAACCTTTCTTTAGGTATATGAATGACTTTTCTTTGTTAAACTTATTGCAGCTTCACTTGTCTGAAACAAATTCTGTAATAAATACACCTTGAAAGCTCCCTTGCATTCAGAATAATCTGCGTCTCACCCCTTGCATGCCCTATGGAAATGCTCCAGTATTGTTCCCCATAGCAGCACTCGGTGATCCACAGTAGCGGGCTTTGTGCTTCTCATGGTGCTCTCGCATGCGAAGACTGTTCTGTATTCCTCCAGCAATGGAAGAACATGCCTCTTGCAATCAATTTCTCTGCGTCAAGGCTTTGACATTGCTGTGTTCTGCAAAGCGCAGTGGAACTGCTGCACTCATTGTACAGGACCCTGAGGATGCAATCTGTGAAACATGGCTGTTTGTACTTTGCTTTTCTATTTCAGCAAACTTGACTGCAAAAACTGCTTTTAAATTACAGTCAGCAGGTTTGCTTTCCCAAGGTTTGTGCTGGAAAAAGGGCTTAGCTATATCTTTGTGACATATGGAAATGCTTTATGATTCACTGTGCTTATAGAAATAGTTGACACTTCCTGTACTTCCCCCCCCCCCCCCCCCCTCCCCTTCCTTTTTNCCCCCCTTTACTATTCCTTTCTGGCTCTGCTGTTGTTGCTTTCATATGTTCTGGTAATGCGTATTCCAGAGCCTGCTCTATTGCAAGTAGGAGGCAACAATTTTGACACAGTTAGAAGAGCAGCCATCCCTGTTACTGCTGTGTGTGTATGTGCAGGTGGAAATCTGAGAATGTGGATTGCATTCACTGAGATGAGACAAGCTTTACTCTTTCAGACAATTTTATCGAGATCTAACACACAGAGAGGTTGTTTGTAGGAAATGGCTGAAGAAGCAAGTTTGCAGTGTTGACTGCTTATAATGTGATGGATTGAACATGTTTGCTACATAACCACATTATCCACTTGCTAAAGATTGTCCTTAGTTTTTGGAAGGAGACATCTTTATGTGGCCTTGTCCAACAGCAAGTAATTTATTGCCTTCCCAATCTATAGACATTTGGGGAGACAGCTGTTTGATAATGTGTGAAGTATCCTGGTATTTTTAGACTGCAGGTTTGCCAGAAATGCTACACACAATTGTTATCTGAATTCCTTTATGGTGTGTTGTCACTGTTACATTCAGCTAATGCAGGGCTGGTAAATATAATTAACAGTGCTCAAGGCATGATCTTCCTGCAGGAAAAATGAAACAATCCACCAGACTCTGACCTTCTGGGTTGTCTTGCCAGCCACAGTGCTTTTTTGCAGTGAGACCTTAAGTAATTTGTTCTGCTTCTGTTTCTGTGTAAAACATACACAATAATCACTTCCTTCTAAGGTATAGCAGGCTAAATTAAATATTTGCAATGAAATTTGACATCGTGGAGTTAAAAATGATCATAGGGGCATAGCGTTTAAACAAAACACTGCTTGTCCTTCACACAACTGAGTTCTTACCTGTCCTACTGCTTGACATTGATTTTCATTTTATATAAGCATTTCCTATTGGGTGATGTTTACCTTAATTTTAAATAAGTATTTCTCCTTTGTTTCCTGTAGGCCGGTGTTAGCTATCGTGGAAGTGGAAGTTCAGGAAGTTAATCAAGCTGCCCGTGAGAGTGTCTTCCAGGAAGTGTCATCTTTCCAGGGGCCACTGGATGCCACAGTAGTGGTAAATCTGCTATCACCAACGCCTGAAGAGAAAAACGAATTTCCTGAGGACTTGCGTACAGAGCTTATGCAAATGTTTGAGGATTATGGCACTATTGTTCTGGTCAGGTAAGTTTGGGATCTGAAATAGCATGCCATCTATTCAGAAACATGGACTAGAAAATCTCTTTTTGAGTCCTGACAGAATTAACTTTGTTTTAGAAAGTAGTATGCTAAATTCCTTTACCGCATATTGAATTCTTCACTAGAAATTGAATACAAGTATTTTGAATATCTTTTGCCTCTCGTCAACCTGTTAAAAGAAGTCTAACAGCTCTCTTGGCTGAGTGGAGGAGAATTTTATTCAGTACAGCACCATAAAGCAGAGGCTTGGATGTGAATCATCACCTTTAGATTCAGGCCTTATTTCCATGCATTGCTTCTGCTGGATGGGTCCTTGGGACCCTGTTTCACTTCCTCCAATGAGGTCTGCTCTCTTCCAGCACTCTTGCAGACTTACTAGGATTTCCTGGCTGGCTCTCCTTTCTTTTGGGGATCATTTAACTTATTTTTTAATAGTATGGCTTCTCACAGTTGGAGAGGGAGAGTGTGATACCTTCTGGCAGAGCAGTTTTATTTCATTCTGGTTGATTCTGTACCAGGCTCCAGCATAGCTATGAGACTTCTGTTTTGAGAAACACAGGCAAAAGACCTGACAGTTGACCTGGGAAGCAAGACCAGAAACCTGTTTATGTTGCACTTGACCCATTTCTTCATAGAGAAAACTGATGACCTGTTGTTGTATGGTTTTATGAAGTACCAAATGTTGAGGGTTCAAAAACAGCCCTGCAGGAACAGCAGCACCACTTTGCTTCTGAAAAAAAGGAGCAAGAACAGAACATGCTTTGGTGGTTTGGTTTTAATTGCCTTAGAGCTTGATGGTATATTAGTCTTTGGGAACATCACATGTCCTCTGAGGTGAGGGATATGCAGAGCCATGGAAGTTAGTATGGAGAGAATGTGGATATCAGACTATTTATCCTGTCAACAGCTGCTGAGATGTTTGTACTGCTGCTTCAGGAGTGACCCAGTAAAGGGCAGGGTGCTGGGGTCACACAAGGGAGGATGGGGGAGAGGAGGAGCCCAACTGGGATTCACAGATCACTTGCTGCTCCTTAAAAACCAGTTATGAGGAAAACCCAGCTAAAACCAAATACATAGCTGTACAAAATGATCATGCTTGCCTTTAAGGCTTTTCATTCAATGGTGAAACAAAATGCATTGTTTTCTCTCCTCTGCCTTTTTTTACTAGGATCAGTGGAGGTCAAATGCTGGTGACATTTTCAGACAGCAAGTCAGCTCTTCGTGTTATGGATATAGATGGTGTCAAAGTAAGACTCTCTCAAACCTATAATAATTCATAACAAATTTCTCAGAAGTGGTTGCTTAGAATGAGATAGTTGAGTTTCTAGCTAAATCAAGTAGCTCTATTTTAAAGAAATAGTGCTCACAAAGTCCTTATGCACATCTACTGAGGCTTTTAATGCAGTATTTCAGTTTCAGGAGGGCAGAAGGGGACTTTTCTTGGAGCTCCTAAGTGGTGCTTAGTATCTGGCCTCTGATACCACTGCAGAATACATGGACTCGGTCATTGTTCTGGCACTTGAAGCAGTTCTCCTGAAACTATGCGTGACACTATACTGTTGCCAAAGCATCCTCACGATTGTGGTTTGGACATTTTTTGCTTCTCTTAAGTGTATCAGATAAACTCTTTCTATCAAGCTGGAACAACATGATTCATTGGCCACCATGGCAAACTCAGCATTAGCAGTAGGTGTTTACCTTCCCATCCCCTGCTCTTCCTTCCCACGCACATACTCTACAATTCATCAACGCCCTCGTTTATGCTGACAAAACTGTTTGTGGGGCTGCACTATAAACTTAACATTGAAGTAATGGGTTTAACCCTTATTCTTCTTTCATATTCGGTGTTTTATCTATTAATTTGGCTTATTTCATTGATGTAATTTGTAGCACAGACCCAAACACGATTGTATGTGCACAATGTATGAAGGTGCTGGGGAACCCGATTCAGGAACTTTCCAAAGTAATTTTGCTGCCAAAGCTGCTGCCTTGGATACATCTCACCCAGAATGTCATGGAGCAACACGTATAAGCAGCTGTGGTCTTAATCTGTTTAATAATATGCTTTCCATATACATCAACCATCATATTTGGGATTTTCCAAGCAGAGAGTCTCCTTTACAAATGGCATCAGGTAGCCAATTCTTGTGTGGTTTAAAGTGACTGACTCAGAAATGGAACCCTCCCACACCATCATTACCATCACAGTATCATTTTGACGATATTTGAGGTTTCACCTATTTCTCAAGTATTTCCTAAATGCAGCAGTAGTGCTTTCAAGCTGTGAAGCTGATTTTTCTTTCAAGAATATTGTCACAGTCTGAAAACTTGGTTATGGGGATAGGAAGAGTGATTCCTTTTCATTTAGCTTCTAAAATGAAGCTTTAGTTACATCAGTTTCTGAAGCAGTTATACAGTAGACTGGCAGCACTTGCTTATTCTGTCCAGGTGTTCTCATTTTGTGAAGTTGCTTGGCAAAGGGGAAACAATTCTTTCTTTGTGTTAGGTCAGAGGCAGAACAGTGAAGATCCGGCCCAAGACCAAGGACTGGCTAAAGGGCCTTCAGGAGGAAATTGCTCGAAAGCGGGACAGCATTGTCCCTGTGTCCCCCACAGCAAACTCCTGTCTTCTGGAAGAAAATTTTGACTTCTCAAGTTTGGACTATGACTCGGAAGGTGAGCAGCAGGTTTCTAAGCTAAGTTGTGAGAAATTGCTTCACTGACTTTGGTTGCACAAAGGTACAGTATGACTGTTAGCGGTATCTTAATTTGTAATGAAGCCACACTTCTTAAAAAGAGGACTGTAACTAAAGCCGTGACCCAACACTATGCCTAGGCGGAGAACTGTTGCTTAGATCATCCTATCAGTGTAGTGTTATGACATATGTTAGCAAATCCAACGTATAGTACAGTTGTCTGTATAGAAACAAACTGCAATGAAACATGTGGGTTACACAAAAAGCTTGCCCAGTTCATTGATTGGTAGTAGAGAGAGACAGGGAATGCATTTGCTTTCTAAGTCTTTGTTATCTAATATTTTAATTCAGGTGATATAGTGGAGGATGATGATGATGATTTAGATGATGCTTTGTGTCAACACCTAGTAGCAGAAACAGCAGAAGATACGCCCGAGGGCTGTGGACATTTTGCATCCGTAGGTCATTCAAACAAATCTGGACAAAACCCACAGCTGTATAAAGGTAAGTTATCTGCATTCCTTAAAGTCAGACCTGAAGGTTTGTTGTTTGTTCTCCTTTTGTCTCTATATCCCCGTTCATTTATATTTTCATTGTAAGTCCTCTAAAGATAAGGATCATCTTTTTGGTACAAGTTCATATAGTGCTCAATCCCCCTTGTGTTAATGACTGTAACTGAGGCCCTCAGGCATAACAGCAATACAAATAATAAAGCTTAGATCCTCCTTCTTTCTAGCCCAGGGCAAGGCAGGAGTGCTGAAAAATGCTGGATTCCTTTTATAGAAATTAGAGAAATTCAGTCTTTTTATCTATTTGATGTTGTTTGGCACCAACAAAAAGAGCAAACAACAAAAAATTGTCTGCTCTTTTCTTATTGCTGAGGGCCAGAGCAAAATCAAACCAAAGGAATCCTGTTGATTCAGTGGCGGGCTTGGCCCTGTCCTTTGAGCAAAAGCTGTGACAGTGTAGCCAGCTGTAAGTTGGACAGTCCAGGAGGTGGTTGTGCTCAAATGAGTTACTTCAAAGAAGTCTAAAGTTTCTCCTCTGTTCCTATGTTATTTATTTCTGAAGAAGTCGAGGTTCACACAACAGGTGTATACATTCATTCTTTCAGTGCTTCATAAATGCGTTACCTTTTTTCCTGGTCACCTGGCTTGTTTGCACATTATTGTGAAATGACTTGGTAAAGAGAAGATAAAGCTGTGAAGAAAATACAGATAAAAACTGCAGCAAGAACTAGCCAAGCCAGTGGTGGTCTTGTATTGGGATGCGATGAGGACGTGCTCTGGTGACCAAGCATTGACAGGTTGGGTCACGTATAAACACTTCATCATGACAGCAAGTGATTCAGTAGCTGTCTTTCTGCACTCTCTCAGAAGTGCTTTGTCTTCTGACATAAAGTGAAAACTTTAATACCTTCAAAGGTTGAGTCAGAAGTAGAGTTCAAAAAGATTAAATGAAATTCGTAAGTTTACACAGACAGATTTTCCAAACAATGAGTGATGTACAGCTTTCTTGCCCTCCTTGAGTCATAGGCTGGGTGCAGTGTGGCCAGACCCAGAAATCTAGCCCTGAGCCAAGGAGTAATCTGTCATTACTAAATACTGTGAAGCCAATCACTTTGTATTATAGGATGCCTTGCCCTTCAAACACCTCTGGCCTACTGTGTGATGATTCATTAAGCTACGGAGAATTGCAGTGATTCTTTTCACCCACACTAAGTCTTCTCCACAAAAAATACCACAAAGCAAATGGAAATTATAAAGTATAGTTTGAAGGAGGTCACGGTGGGGTCATGATCTCACACAGCTCAGAATATGATATATTCAATCCATCTTGAAAGTCTCTGCAATTTCAGATGCTTCTGTAAGCTTCCAATTCTGCCCGAGTAATTCCTAATCGAAGGTATGATGATTGTATAGCTGGTGTTAGACACAGATGGAAACCAGTGACGGGCAGAACAGTGTGTATGTGTGTTTCTCAGGTCAGAGAGGGGCATAGCCTCACAAATCTGATGTCCCCGGGAGCTGTTGCCTAAAACCAGTAGCCTTTTAGGGGAAGGGATAGAGCGGGGGTGGCTGGTTTTTGTCTTGTGTTCAGTGTTACTGCCAGAATTTCAAGCTGTGCATTTAGGTGCCTGCATGACGCCTTGGATCCTACCGATGAGCCTGTATCTGCAGCTTAGAAGTACTGAAAATGCAGAGAGAAGCGGGGCGGGGGGCAGGTTGGGTAGATTACAGGCTGTGTCTCTGTGGCTGCCATCCGCTGCTGAGTGGGAGTAGGAAACCGAGAGGCAGCTCAGTATTCCCTGCAGAGCACAGCTTTCTGAAAAACAGGAACTTGTGTAAAAATGCCTGAAGTATGAGAGACTTCTGCTACCACAATTCCTTCCCCATCCTCTCTAAACCACAAGGACAAAACTAAACCCAGTGGATTTTGGAGCCCTAAAGAACAGAGTTGCATGGCTGGGCAGGGAAGGGAGGTGAGAGAACTGAAGTGCAAGCCCTCGCTTCAGCAGACAGGGAGACTAAAGCAATCCCTACTCCTCACCTCTCCAGCTGTCAGAGAGGCTTAGGCAGGACAAAAGCCTGTGTAACAGCCTAGACGTGCAAGGTGCAGCCAAGCGCTATCGGATCAAGGCAGGCGTACCTGTTAAGAGACATTGTGGGAAAGCAGAGGTGCGAGCGAGCCATGCAGACAGATTTTTCTCTGGCATAAAAACCAATTCTCCTGAGCAGGGAAAGTTGTCTTCTCTTCAGAGGGAATTCCTGCGTTCAGGAAGGAAGAGCGAGGGATTGACCGTGAGGAGCCTCCCCGCGGCTGCCATGACATAGTTTGAATGAGAGCAGGTTGCCGCCAAGTCTGGCTGTGAAAAGCTCAGGATCTAACAAGGTGACTAGTAACCCTGAAATCAGATGCAGGCAGTCCTTGTGTCGGCACAATTGGTTAATAAATGCTGGCAAGGGGGAGAGAGAAGCATTTGACAAAAGGATAGACGTTTCCTGGAGCAGGAGCAGGGAGACATTCGGGCAGAGCAAAACAGTGTGAAAGGAGCCATGAGATACCTGGCTGAGGCTTGCCATTCGTAATGGCCTCTCTCCTGACCACCCAGATTTGGCGCATCTCCCCCAGTGGCTATCTAATAGAGATCCGTTCTAAAATTTCCCCAGATGATACAGACCTGGCTGATTTGAAGCGAGAGCTGGAGGCAAGTGAGGAATGCCACCGCCGGACTCCAAGCAGGTCTCTGTCCATTCCTCCCAGGCCTCGGCCACTTCAGCCGCCACAGAGGCCTCCCCCTCCTGGTGAGTGTAACCTTCTTTGATGTTGTGTTGGGCCCAGCTGAATAGTTTTGCCTGCCATTTGTGGGTGATAAAGTAAGCAATACTTTGTTCTGAAATGTCAGGCTGTTGAGCTACTTGTACTTGCTTCCCAGTCTGTTTTAGCCTGACTATGGCTGCTGTTAGCAACAGGAGAAGTTTGGCTTTAGGATGACCGATACTCCACAAAAAATGCCTTTAGTGAGGATGGACTGGCCCATATGTTTGATACTAACCCATCACTCAGGTTAGCGAGTTGACCAGCCACTTTGTGGCAATAAAAATAAATATCAGTATTTATGCCTGCTGACTTCCAAAGTCACTGGGTCTTTTCTTACAGATTGTTTTCTTCTGACTTAATTGTAATCTTCCTTTTAAAAAGCTTTGACAAAAATACTTGTTCTGGACAGTTTTTGTCCCTTCCTGCTTTGCCAGCAATTCTTGCTTGCTTTTGCATTTATGAAAGAAATGCAAAGCAGCTTATGATTTTCAGTGAGGCGCAAAGGGGGAGTGATGCTCCTTACCTAAGCTCTGCCCACCTGAGATGCCATCAGCGCTATGCTGCTCCTGGTTTTATGGCTACTTCTGTTTTTATGGCTACTTCTGGATGAATGCTGGTTGCTAGATCAGCATAATCATCTTCGCCTTCCATATGACACAAGCTATACATCACATTTTTCTTGCAGTCCAAAAGTCTCTCCTCTGTATATATTTTCCAGCCTTAAATTAAAGGTTCTGTCAGACTCACTGCTGGAAGATGAGTTCTTCAGGGTTATTCCCATTCATTTCTGAGTCCGTTGCACAGAAGCGACAACATTGCTATCTGTATTTCTGTGCCTGGAACGCAATGTTAATGCTCAGCTGAGGTTATTGAATTGATTACATGAAGGCAAGACTAACTGTAAAATGCTTCCTGAAACAGTTCAAGATTTCAGCAGTTTATTCTGTGTTGAGATTTTTTCACCTTAGATTAGACCCGTAACAGTTCAGCCCATCACTCTTCCTAGATCAAAGTGTCTTGCTCTTGGCACTCAGGCAGAAGGGCTCAGGGTCCCCAGTGTCCTACAGGAAGGTCTTGCCTAATATGGCTGTCCCTGGAGGAGCAGGGAGGGTGACAGCACCTAAACAATTTCAAAGCACACAAAGCACACTCCATTGCAGACAAAATGTTGAACCACCTCTTGAATGTAGAAAGCCTTTTTTATTCCTCTTTCAGCTGGAACATCAGGCAAAAAGTCCCCCTCAGATGGTTCCCTCTCTCTAGGAAGCCACTCCACCTGCTCTATCCTGGCAACGGCAAAGCTGCTACCCGGAGCCCCTCAGCAGCCGGTGAGTTCTGCCACTCAGCGTGGCCACTTAGCATTGTCCCAATCTTCCCCATCTACACAGACACTGTAGACACTGAGTATCGTGTACCTGATGCACCTGTCGTACAAGGAAGTCAGTCCATCACATGCCAGAGCTGGAAAAGCTAAGATGAACTTGTAATGTAATACGAGACTGTGGGACCTGCTAGACACCAGAAAATTATTATTAAATTGCCAGGAATTAGAAAGAGGGAGAGAGAGAGAATGGTGCAAGACCAGGGCACTGTTGGTTTATTCCATGTGCTCCTTTCTGACAGATGCTAACATGAATTTTCCACACCATGATAATGTGCTTTACTTCATTCCTCGCCTCTGTTTTGATGGGCTGCGCTACTGCCCAGCATACAGGAGAAGCCTTGACCATTGGTTGACGGCCGGCTGAATATGAGCCAGCAGTGTGCCCAGGTGGCCAAGAAGGCCAACAGCATCCTGGCTTGTAGCAGGAATAGTGTGGCCAACAGGAGTAGGGAAGTGATCGTGCCCCTATACTCGGCACTCGTNCTAGGAAGGCTGCTAGCTCTCTGAGGAGACCAAGACTGGAATGTGGGAACACCTCCCCACTCCTGTCTTGTTGGATGAGAACCCTAATGTATTGAACAAGGGATGGCTAAGAGACTAGCTGTGGCAGAAAGCCATGGGCCTGTCAGCTGGTAACAAAGACTTAATATGTGCCAAAAGACTCCCCACCATTTCTGTAGTATTTGTAGATTGCTGAATAGCCACTGGCAAAACCAGAACTTTACAAATGGTCAGCTTAGCTATAAGATTACAGATGTACATGAAAAGACAGTTCTCTCAAGATTACTCATTCTTGGTTTTTTTTTTGTTTTGTT
>VZTL01004156.1:3705-17497 GCA_013400535.1 Scopus umbretta
TGAAAAACAGACACTTTGGGCACCTTCACACAAAACTGAACTAGGGAGGAAGAAACAGAAATCATCAGGAAAACAGATGACTGTGGAGCCAGTTAATCCAAGGGAGGTAACAATTACAAGGATACTTCTTGTATTGTCTAAAGTGTCCCAGAAAGGTCAATGGGAGAAGTAGAAAGCTGGTGGTCAGATTTGACTAAAAAGATGAATTAATCAGAATTCCAGAATTATAATTCTAAGAATTGGAACCCTAGAAAGACTATTTGTTTTTTCCAGGTGCCTCCTTTCATCCCATTGCTTGTTTCTGGCAGGTTTCTGACTGCCCTTCCACACACTATATTTATATTATAGGTATCCAGAGGTGAAACTTGGCACTTATAGACAGGAGTTGCACTGGGATCCTGGACTTGGACTTCAAGTTGGCATAGTGTAAAAGAGACATGCAACAAAAACAGCAGTACAGAATAGAAGGGTGTATTTGTCTTTTTCCTTGTGATACGTGACAGTATAACCAGATCTTTGAAGAATTCAGACACAAAATGTTGACTAATACAAGAAAATAAAGTGAGTGTTCTTACAATGGTTCCCCTTCAACTGAGGCCTGTTGGGGGCACCAAATACTTTTCATTACTCTGTTACTGTGTTGTGTTTTCTGTCTTTTGGTAACCTAAAATTCAAGATCCCTGAGAAACACAAAAACATACAAGGCAACTGTGTGGGAATATATTAAGAACTATAACTGAAACTAACTTGCCAGTAAGACTGCAATGTTATCCATGATTACCAAGCCTGGATGTAATAGGCTTGTTTTTGATCATATTTACACCTGTATAATCAAGAGTGACAGCACTTAAGAGAAAGACTTTACACCACTATTACCACTTGTCAGTATATATTTCCACAATTACAGTACTCAAAAGTGGGTGCTTCCTAGCTCGTTTCTGAACTCTCACCTATAGGTATTGTATGTGTATGTAAATGATCCTGTGTATGAGAATAGACATTTGTATCACATACAAAAAGTGTCTTATAAATATGTGCAAATGGTCTCTTCATCAGAACCTAAACTAACACTGAGCTAAATAAGTGCACACAGGAAAGCAAACATTAGAAATAAAGTAATTATTACATTTGAACAGATGACACTGACGAGGTGAATGTAAATGCCATTAATAATCCCCTGGTTTATAAAGTCATTTTTCTCCTCTACAGCAGAGAATTTCTCATGCTCAACACTGTCTAGAGATACTCAAGGCAACAATGGCAAGTACAAAGTAAAATGTACTTATTGCCAACCTAAAATTTAAATCCTCACTGTTTTCAAATAATTGCATGAATAGCTAGGAACATAAAACATTTCCTCTTGTTAGATAAATGGATACATTTCATTGAGAAGAAGATTAATGTGCATTTGAAATAGAATAATAGGTATAAACAGAAATTAAAGTGGCCTATTAAGATACAAGACTCTAAACACAATATTCTTATTCTAATCTCAGAGAATGAATAATTGCTGGACCTTTGCATTCCTCTTAATTAATCTATTTACACATAATTAAAACGATTAATCCTCTGTCAAGTCTAATATTTCTTGGATGACATATTAGCAACTTCAAGTCTTTGATTTGCAATTTGTTTTTAAGAAAACCATTGTGCAGGGAAAGAGTAGTATTCCCTTCAGTTTTACTGAATACCAGATCTTTTATTTGCAAATTATCTCATGCTAATTATAAAGCACCCATCATGGATATTACCTTTTCATTAGTAATCAGTAAAAGACATATTGTCATTTTGGCTATATATCTTATGGGCTACTATAAAAAGATGGTAATTTCTGTGATTTGTACTTGCTAAAAGTGGTATACTATCTGCACTTGCCATTTACTGTGATTTATCACTGCATCTCCTCTACATGAAGAACAGCATTTCTCTTACAGTACTGACAGGTTCACCATAATTAAACTCACATTTTTGTCATTTTCTTTGATAGTGGCAGAAATAGCATGAGCTGATATTAATGACACCCACCTTCCATGCAGCTAGACCAGATGCAAGTTTTTCTTACATGCCTTAATTTTTTTGTGACCACCAGTGCTCACATGCATTACCAACATCATTGGGAGCACCGAACTAGCTGAGTGAAAAGAGTAGTCTTTTAGGACAGGGCAAGGGGTACCAAGAAGAAAAAATGCTTCAACCTTGTGGGCTGTGTCTACAGTGCTGGAACTGGTGGATATGGCCTGAAGAGCACAGAATGGGATACAGTCTGTGCTAGCAAACAAAACAGACCTAGGCTTATTCTCTGGATGTGGGGCTGTGCTGGTTTTTGCTGCAATAGATTTAATTTTCCTCATAGTAGCTACTATGTGGCTATGGTTTGGATTTGTGCTGAAAACAGTGTTGATAATACAGCAATGTTTTAGCAATTGCTGAGCAGTGCTTACACAGAGTCAAGGCCTTTTCTGCTTCTCACACCACCCCAGCAGCAAGTAGGCTGGGGATGCAGAAGAATTTGGGAGGGGACACAGCTGGGACAGCTGACCCCAACTGACCAAAGGGATATTTCACACCAGATGTCATGCTCAGCAAGAAAAGCTGGGGGAAGAAGAAGGAAGGGCGGGACGTTCAAAGTGATAGCGTTTGTCTTTCCAAGTTACCGTTATGTGTGATGGAGCCCTGCTTTCCTGGAGATGGCTGAACACCTGCCTGCCGATGGGAAGTAGTGAATTAATTCCTTATTTTGATTTGCTTGTATGCACAGCTTTTGCTCTACCTATTAAACTGTTTTAATCTTAACCCACAAATTTTCTCACTTTTACTCTTCTGATTCTTTCCCCACCCCACCAGGGGGGGAGTGAGTGAGCAGCTGTGTGGTGCTTAGTTACCAGCTGGGGTTAAACCACAACAGGGCCCAAACAGAAGAGAAGGAGGGAACTGCCTTGGAGGGGCCCTGAATCCACACTAAGGGTTGTTAGGACAGCACCAGTTGGCATGGGACACTGCTAAACAACTGGGCAGCACGGTTAATCCTATGCTCAGTGACCAAGGACACAGACTCAAGCACTGACATGGGTGCCCCCACTCTTGAGTTTACTAGTGCAAATGGAACCTGAAATTGCAGTGCTAAGTGTCTGCTTCATTTTACATATCAGTTGTTTGGTACAGGATCACTCTGCCAAATGCTCTGAATGCACATTAGCTGGATTTGATCTTTCTTGAATGTGAGTGGCCAGAACTCCAGAGAACGCCCCTGTAAAAGCCTCAAAACCATCTTGTGATTGCCAGTCAACATTTCCCTGTCACGTTATGGCCACTTTTATCTTTTTCATAGACTCATTTTGGTGAGACCAGTTATACCACAACCAGACAGTATACTCATTTAGAGCCGTTCTCACCGTGGTGCATACCCAGCTCACTGCACAATGAAAGAGCTGAGGCATTCTTGAAGAGATGCAGAAAAAGATCTGTTCTCTTCCCCACAGTTTTTCTTCTGTATCCTACTTCATCACAAAGTTGTGCTTCAGACCACTTAGATGGTCTAAAGTGTGTGTGTATATATATATATGGTATAAACCACACTTCCATATACACCTTTCTGGCTTTATGTGATAAAAACCCCACTGTTTCACTGTTGCCCTCTGTAACAATGGAAGAAAAGCAAAATTACTAACAAATAGTGTCCATGAATAAGTATAGTATCACAAGTCCTTTGCGCATTAATAATTCCTTAGAACAGCAGAGAAGCATACTTTAAGAGGCCATTTAGTTCTACTAAGTGCTATTCATTAAATGAGAGAATACTGTACATTTAAACTTGCCTAGTTAACCAGCTATGCCACTACTGAGCTTATCCTCTCCTTTTCCAATAAGAAAATGAATTTTTAAAGAAAGTTTGAAATAAAGATCTAACAAGACAACCTGGTTTTAAAAAAATATATTATATAAAATGCATCTCTCATTTCCAAAAGTTAAGAGTTCCTGGAAAGTTACCAAGAAAAATGAAAAGTTCATGACATGAATACCAGCAACTGTGCTACCACAGAACAGAGAGAAACACTTTCAGACCCATTTCACCTAAAAAAGAAAAAAAAATCAACAGAAGAACTCCTGCAACTTTTAGTAGTGAAATAAGATTGAAAGAAAAATATAGATGCAATGCTAAATTAAGAATTCTAGTTCCAGTATATTCGATGGCAGAAAAGCCATTGTTAGGATAAAAATACCTAAGTCTCTACACTCCCAGTCTGCTGCTACCACTAACTGGTCTCCATCAGGGATAAAGAGCTTAGCAAATTGTTTCACAGTAACTGAAGATGGACTGCATTCACTGAACATTTTCATTACCTGTTCTTAATGTCAAACAGAAGACACATACTGTAAGTATATTATGAAAACATCTTACTCTTGAGATTATTCAGGTGTTTAAAATCACAAAACATAACCTTATCAGTGGAATTAAGATAGCCATGTTTCTAAACCAGGGGAAAAAAATAACTGTGCATTAATATGTGACTATAATATATTTTTTGCATCAGTAACAGAAGAAAGTTCAATATTTCAAAGTTCAAGAAAGCACAAAAGAGAAAGCTATTGTACTGACAAAATTGTGGAGCATCTTGCTTTGGTATGTCCATACTAAACCTGGTCCTAGGATTTCAGTTCATTTACAGCAAAAGTAACAAAATTGTACTGGGAACAGGGCATCCACTGCAGTAGTTTGTTGCTCAGTGTAAGCTACAAAATAAAATCCATGAAAATGCACAGAACAAGAAGAATCCACCTGAGTTCTGGGTTAGTGAGAAGCTCCTGTTTGCAGGACCCTAGTCAAGAGTCTAAAGCTAACTTTGATGCATCTGCAAAAGCTGCAGTCTTAGTGACTACAATGTACACATATCCTTACCGTGGGGTCTTTACAAAACAATTATATTTCTTCTGTTACTTATCTGCATGATTCTGCTACTTGTCATATAAAATTAAGTTCAATATAATAGAATTAAAAAGACAATTCTAAAAAAGGAGTGCAGATATACAGCATAAATTGAGAGAGAATGTGATTACAGCTCTTCCTCCTCGAGACTGATGGAGTCCAGACTTCAAAATCTAGTTCATAAACTGATTTCCTTGAAAAATTCAGCTTGAAAAACAAGAAGTGATTCAGATTCATGGGCTGTTTACTACTTTATTGCACATTTCTTTATTCTGCTTATTAACTAGGAGTTAGTTATTAACTAGGAATTGTAGAACTGCCATTCAAAATATGCAAATTTGTGAAAACACTGTAAAATATCTCACTACACAATGCAACCAACATGCTCATTGCTTTAATGCAGCAACTGATGATTTAAACTTAGTTAAGGCTAGGAAGAGAGTAGACCAAAAGGAATGATAGCTGCCTTTAAGCATGAAGATTAATTATTCAAGGGACAGTAAATAATTTGAAAAGCAGAAATTAACAGTCACCTCCAGAAGTTACAGCTTTCTGCGCTGGACACACCCTCCCAAAAGGCAGACCAATGTAATTAGCAACCCTCTTAAGATCATTTATATATTGTAGAAGCGGTAAGGACAGCAAGTATTCTTCAGTAAGACATATTACTGCAAGTACAAAGCCATTTATGTGAGACGTCTGTGAGGTTAAAGAATTAAGCACAGTACACCTACCTATCTACCATTACCCACTTTCTTTTCAGTCTTTAGAAAGGCAGGGCTCAGTACGCGTGGCGAAAGCCTCCTGCCAGCTGTTCTGTCTGCTCCTTTGGAGAGCCAGAAGCACAGAGGCCACATCTGGACGTTGCATAGCCACAGCAGTTGATCCTGTCAGGGCTTCTTTTCGCATCTCATCTCCCCAAAGTACTACTGCTACTCTCTGAGATCACCAGGCACAGAAGAACTTAATATACACAAAAATGGGAGGCAAAACTGTCTTCCAAGAATCCCTGCAGAAGACCTCAGAAGGGCACATGTCATTGGCGGAAAAGGCAGGGCGGGAACTGAGGCGCAGCAATGGGGAGGCTCTGAGCAGTGCCGCAGCTGCAGTTCACAGGAGAAAGCCGGGAACTTGCTGTCCCTTCGGCAGGCCCACAGGACTGCCAGGGTCAGAGCAGAGAGCTCCTCAGGTTCCCATGCAGATTAGAGACACCTTTAAAACCACAAAGGGGGTCTTTCTCCCTTTCTCCCTGTGAGTTATGCATATGTATGAAGTACGCAACCTAACAGTGACTTGGCTGAAGTGTCTCCAGGACAGGATCTGTAAAGGGATGCGGGGTACAATTGCTGTAGCTTGGCATGGATGCTCAGACCCACTTATAGGGTAAATCTTTTGATGATAAATTCAGCTACTTTTTCATGTGTGCTACTAGAGCAGGACAAACAGAAATGAATCGGGACTCCTCTGATCTCTCATTCAGGTGACTGAGAAGAGTTTTGCAGGGCAGAAGAAAAGACTTTGCATTTAGACACAGAAAGGACAAATCCACATAACTGACCAGAGAGGACACAACTGCCAGAACATTCAAGCTAAAGTAAATGCAGTTGCTTACAGTCTGTTTGTAGGTTTTTAGTGGAGCTCTGAAATTAGAGATATAGGTATTGCATTTCTAAACATTTGATATATCTTAAGAAATTCTTTCTTTAATAATATTTAATAATATTATTATGATAGGAAATTAGCAAAACCTAGTAACATTTCAAAGCAGCATTATTATTTTCAATATAGAAAGCTTTAATTTACAAAATGTAACATCAGCTGTGACAGTATCTTAGGCAAGCCTTTGCATCAGTTGCTTTCCTCAAGATCAGGTTACCTAATGGCTTATTTTTACATCTGTTCTTACAATTTTCTCAAGCTGCATTAGGTGAAAAGCAACTTATTTTTCCATTTCCAATTATTTCTAATTCTGGAAAACCAATGCTCCTTGCTATGCTTAAATTGTTGAATTTTTTTAAGCGTCGATATTCCTAACAGACATGCATTTTTTCATTTATGCACCTTTGCTCCGAGAATGTATTCACAACACCACATATATCCTATCCAAACAAAGCAGAGTTTGAAGTGGCAGAAGTGGAAGTCTGCATCTGAGGGTTAAGCTTCACTGAGTGTCACGAAACAGCTGCTGATCTGCTGCTTTCCAAGGTCCTGCTTTTGATCAGCACAGTCGCTATAAGCTGCACATTCCAGTTTTTGCAAGGAAGGAGGAAGCAAGGAGACACCGAGGGAAGAAAACGAATGTTGGGAGTCTAGTCAAACCACGGGTGCCTGCAGCACCACCAGGACGCAGCCAAGTGAGAATGAAGAGTCGTCTCCAGTCTCTGGGGCAGCTCTCCTGGATAGCCTCCTGGAAAGCTAGTACGGATTTATGCAGCTCAGGCCTGGCCTTCCTGTTTCTTATATGGGATTTACAGCAATGTAACTGCACTAATGCAGTGCTCATTGGTACAATGCTATTTCGCTGCAGACCCTGCAACTCCTCAGGTCCCGATGAAGCTGCCATGCTCTCTGGTTGGCTCGTGGAGGTGCTGGAACAGGTGATCCTCACTCAGGCAGGAAAGCCACCTCAAGCCGTCACCCCCTGCACCAACAAAAGGGCTCTGACCCTGACTTGAAATCACCTAGTTGGGAACATATGAAGCTAGAGAAGAATCACTGCTCTTCCTTTTGTGAGGAAAAGGAGGTGTAAGGAAGACATAAGAGAAGAACATCACGTAAAGACTGTAATCACGAGAGCTAACGGGGAGAACAAGGCTCCACCAGAAGTGAACGAGGGAGTGGGCATATTAACCTCACCAAATTTGGTACCCAAAGAATGGACAAAAACTGCTGTAAAATTGGAAGGTGATAATATTAATATTCAGGCACAAGAAACCCCCAGGTGGTTTGTACAACATCTGCTTCAGTTGTAATACTGAATAGAGTGGAAGGTAAGGAAAACTGTATTTGATAATGGACTTCTCCAGCCTTACTGGTTTAAAAGTAATGACTTCTCATAGGCAGAACAGGAAGCAACAGGAACGAACATAAATTGCTCCTATTATATACAATTACCATTAAAACTGTAATAAATTTAAAATTGCTTACCATTGGACAAATATTTGGCTATCTGTATGTATCTATCCTACTCCCATTTACATTTTTAATACATGTCTCCAAACTTGATGTACTTTCTTCTGAAGAAACATAATTAATAGTTTATCTATTTTCTACCCTAATCCTGAATGTGCAAAATAGCAATACTACATAACAGTTTGCCCAAAGCAAAGTTATCATTTATGAGTTTAGGATAAAGTATTTTCTGTTGTATTGAGTAGTACTAATTTAATGAAGTTTGGGATGAAGCTATCTAAAAATACCATCCAAACTATAAATTGTTTAATATGCTGAATTAGATATGACGGATGTTTTTAAGTACGATTACCTTTCTCCCAAGCTCAAAGCTTTTTATGACAAAGGTTTTAATAACAGTGAAGAATAGGTTTTACAAGGTCCTCTCAATAAGCATGTGTGAGTAGAGGCTCTCAAGTTTTTTTTCTTGGGGAGATGCTTTTGGAAAAAAATCATAAACATTTATTCACACTTACTAACAAGATTCATCTAAATCAGTATTCCAGTTTAAGAAAACAGGCCATGAGACAGAGAAAAATTGAGAAAATGACTTAACTCATGCAGTACAGCAGAACAATCTGAATATCTCTGTAGATGAATGAGAATAAAATTACTTTTAGAACAAGACTTTCTGCTGCAAAAATCTAATGTCTCAGGGTGGTTCATGGAAAAAACCCATAGAAACAAAAATACTTTTAAAAAAGATTTTGGGTTTCCACTCAATTCCCCCTTTATATTTATTTTGAAAGAAACCTACAAGGAGTGGAGAAAGCCCCACTAGGCAATTTATTATATTGAACTGAGAAAGTAGGTACCTGAGTTAATATAAAAAGTGAAGTTAAAGTCTAGGAACACTCTTCAATTCTGCCCTTTCAAAAGCTTCTGTTATGAATTTTCCCCAAAATTTGAATTTAAGTGACAATGCAATGGTGGTATCAACTGCTAAAAATTGATCTGGCCAACACAGTTCTTTCATGAAAAACATAAGCCATTACAAACCCAGATAAACCTTTCTTTCTTACTCACTTCAATCTCTAATTAAGATTAACTGGAAAAACATTGCATTACCTGGCTACTGGAAAATTAAAAGTTTTATCCATGTACAGTAAATAGTCCAGATTAAAAATAAATATGCAGATAAAATAATCTTTTCTAAACTGTTTTCAATTTAAAACAACTGCTTCATGGTCTGTTGGACATACATAAATATGTAAGTCAGCATGCTAATAAAAGCAACACCACATACCAGAAAAAGAGCATTTTCTCTGTATGTATTTATGCACATATTATCTTTATTTAAAATGGTCCCTCAGCAGAGTTTCTATTATTTACCTACTAAGTTGCTAAGTTACCAGCACGTATCATTAAGGTTTGGTTCTAGTAAGTTCCCCGGTTTAATGTCTGCTGGTGATACAGAACATAAACCAGGGTATCTGTTACTGGTTAACAACCAAGAAGAAATTGTATGATGCCTAAGTTGATTCATCTACATTATTTCTAGTGCTATACAAAAGCCTGCATTAGAGTTTTTGTGAAAACAGGTAAACTCTTGAACTGCTAGAAACTGTAGCTATATAACTAATGATCCCTAAATCTTGCCTTACGATAAGGTAGATGTCGGTAGATGTATGTAAATATATAATTTAATTCAAGCTGATTCAGATAATGAAAGAAACATTAGCATTTTCAAGCAATTTTTCTTAAATCATGGTTTACTTAGAGGATAACTAGGAATTTACACTGTTTTGGTCAAATCTACAAAATTTCTATGCCCTGTCTTCCCTAGTTACATACAAGACAAATATTTTTCCCTTAAAATACATACATCTAATACAAAACCAAGAAACACCTTTACATTGCACATTTGTCCTTATAAATGTAGTTAAGAAGCTGACCACGTTATTCTAATGATCTAACACACACAGCAAGGCACAAGAAATATAAGAGGTGGTTCTCCAGCTATAATAAACTTCTCCATAACATTACCTGTTTCCATACAGCAATATAAGAAAAAGTCAGACAAAGCACTGATGATGCAAGGGCATCCTCACACACACCTTGATGATTCTGAATTACTTTGGAAGTTCACGTCCATTTGCTTCTGCTTCATATTTATTGTGAATCCAGTACAGATATTCTGAATACTTAAATCTGGAAATCATCAATGCTATGAATTTCTGTTGTAGAAAGTATGTTCACTGAAAACACAGTCTCTTACAAACTTTTTGATAACAAAAAGTAGTATTTCTAAGAGTGTACAGGATTTAATCTTAAGGCATACTTACCCATCCCAATATCATGGATACTACCCACACCCAGGATAGCATATGACTAATCCTCCTCTAGGCAAATCCTCAAAGCCAAGCCACTTCCCATATAGCGCTATGAGAAAAATTTCTTAAATGAAAAAACCCCAAACTTCAGACCTTTCTCCTTAGCATAATTGTCCTTAGTATAATGAAAAACTTAATGCCTTCTTGTGTTTTAAATTATTTCAATTATTATTCTTTTTAAAAATGAAAATTTGTTTGGACAACTGAGGTGCAGATGTTTTACTGTAACCACCACTGTCAGCCTATAGAAAATTTGTTTTTTAACTGACAAGAAAGTTTCAACATTTTATTAACAAATTAAAAATTGAACAAAGCCCATAACTTTAGCTGTGTAAATTTAGATCACTTAAATTAAAAAAATTATTCAAGAACAACTTTTACCAAAGAAATGGATCAAAATTTCTTATCAATACTTACTTAGAATTTTATATTTTTATTACTATTTTGTATGTTATCCAACCAAACTCTGCTTTAACAGCTACCAACTTAAATAGTTGGTTTTGTATACCAAAACTTACATTAAATGCAAAAAACCCAATAGTTAACCATAATGGAAATAATAAACAAAATCCTTCGTTCACAGTGTGCATGAGGAATAACCACACAGATCAGACTGAAGAAAAACCTTTAGCGATTACCTCACCTAACGCAGCTCCAAGCCTGCAATCTCCAACCCCACCTCTTTACCTAACACAGGTAATCTCATAAATTAGGTTTTGGATCAAGCGTTTGTGTCCTGACCTGGATGCTACAAAGCAGCTAAACGTAGCTCAATGTAAGGTCACTTCCAGAAAGTCTATGTCACACTTTTTTTCACACATAGAACCCAACATGACTGTCAGAGATGTTGAAATGAAAAATATAAAAGACTAAGTCTCAGTCATCCATGGGCAAACTGTCAGGATGGTGGATTACTCGGGTTTTGCTATTCCCCAGCATTCTCTAGCAGCTTGTGGTGCAGAGATCTGGCCAGGCCCTCATCTACCTTCTCCTCATGCTGCTCCAGCACATCACAGAGACCTGCAAAGGTGAATGCTGCAAACATGTTCGGTATCCTGACTACAGCAAAAACACGGGTAACCCAAATCAGGTAGAAATGAAAAGATTCCAAATAGCTTTGAGCAATTTAGATGCCTACAAAAGACTGAAAATCTGTGCCCTAATCTTTTGAGAACTGAGTGCCTATCTTGTCCTTGCAGATAGAAGGAACTGGCTCTATTTTAAAACACTTTCAGATGCTGGTTTTGTTGACACCACCTTTTCCTGCACCAAGGTGGTTGTTCGCAAGGCTTGTGCCTCTGCCCTGGTCTCCAAACTTCCCTTGGTTATGCCACAGGTTGTGCATGAGTGTTAGGGCTTCCCACCTTCCCAGGGTGGGTAAAAGGCTGAAAACCAATTGCAGTCAGAGCTGCTGGCATCTTCACAAGCCTGGGCCCTGGCCACAGTCTGCACTTTGTTTCACTGCCTTTACAGCTGTGAAAATTGGGATGTAGGCAACCCACTGAGCAAGCTCCCAAGTGTGGTGACCCATGGGAGAAGCCGCTTTTCAAGCCACTGCTGATCCGGCCTCCTAGGGGTCTGCCTCATCTCTCTGTGCCCTTCTTCCCCTCCCTCCTCTCCTGGATGGACTGCGCCATGATCCAGACAGTGCCTGGTGGGATGGCCTCACCTTGAGGTGAGACAGCGAACACAGCCATGTTCAAAAAGCAACACCAAACAGCGAAGCGTCAAAGCCAAGGACACCTGGATGTCTAATTGCAAAATACATTCATGAAGGGGTAGGTATGAAGAAGTGACAAATGAATACAGCTGTATTTTCAGTGCTTTTGGATCGATATATGACATAATTCAATTTGTTGCATAATCACATACATTACCGAAATGAGCTGCAGACAGGTGACATCTGAGCATTCAAGCATCAAGCTGAAGTGTAGGAGGGTATCACGGGTTGATTAACTGATTTTTAAGAATAACATCTTGCTAGCAAATATATTATAAATGAAGTACATATGTTGAAAATATATTCATTATAACAGAAAATTCCTACCAACGCAGGCCATCTGCTTTTGACTGATAGGTTTGGTAAACTGTCAGAATATCATGTAAACTGTTACAAATCTCATTTAATGAATATCTCAAAAACATACATAGCTTACATTACTGGCAAGCTTTTAATGAAAATATATATCGAAGAATCAAATATGCGCGAAATCTGAGTTTCAATTACTCAATAAGAACAAAGGCTGTAGAAAAACAGCAAGAGCTCCACCTATCCCTCCTGAGATGAATCAAAATCCCCCAAATGATCTAAAAGCCATGGTTATCAGCTTCTTAAGAAATGTAATTCTTCCATTGGTAATTCCTTTAATATTATACAGCATTTAAAATAACTCTGTAGACACCAAAAGCAAAATAAAAAGAGAATACAAGTTCAGCCCCTTGTTAATATTGCAGATCTCCTGTCCAAAAGATAAGTATTCTCCCCATCCCTTTTCATTAATTGAAATTTTTCATGTTTCCCATTACTATCTCATTAACAGCCCCCAAAATATTATGGTGACCTTGTAAGGCCTAGTTGAGGATTCCACTGGTGTCTAACTGTACCCTTTCTGGATTGCTCCTCTACACAAAGACAAACTCACACACAGGCCTCTGCAGAACTGGGATCACTGATGTGCACTTAATAGCTTTTCCCTTTGTTTTAAAAGTTTGTCAATAAGTTAAAGGCATGTGTTTCTCTGAGGAGAAATAACATCTTTATTTTGAATGCATGAAACAAGAACTTATACCAATACCCAACTGACTTCAGAAATAATGCCCAATCTTCTTGACCATTTAAATTTCACTAGCATGAAGATGCTAGATTCTAGAGACTTTTCAATGTGATGGGAGATTATATACACAAAAAGAAAACCCGCTTTTTCCATCACAGCACGTCAGGTAAAATGCACCACAGCCTTGAGCCCTTTTCCAGGCAGCTTTCTTCCCTGACAGGCACCATTATTCTACTCCTTGCTCTCTGCCTCGTCATGGCCAAGCGCAGGACTGTGGTACAACATCTGCCCACACAGGTCGCCTTCATGGAAATGCCTACAAGTAGTGTAAAACTGTAAGAATCCAGTTTCTGTAGGAAAGTAAGCAATATAAATGATATGTAATCTCAATGTTTTCTCTTCAAATTTCAGTCTTACACACTGTGATGTTAGTACTGAATGGTGTGATAGCCCCATACATGGAGAACGTTAATAATGACATACAGTGAATGGAGTAGGTGCAGACAGCTGTCAGATTCTATAGAATAACTCTGGAAAAATGCAAACTATTACTTATCATGTCTAGAAACTCCACAGCTCCTTTCACAGCT
>VZTL01004183.1:0-14872 GCA_013400535.1 Scopus umbretta
AAAAAAATAAAGAAAGAAAAAAACAATTTTATGTTTAAAGCCACAAAGAAGAACACAAAAAAAGAATCCTCTTTTCCTTGAAAAGTTGTGTTGGATAGCCAGGTCTGACTAGCCATCCATATCTGCATGGGTCTTGGGTTTTTTTAGTTGTTTTTCTTTTTCCAAATCTATCTGGCCTTTCTGATGTCCAAGCGCACCATCTTTCACAGGTTATATGCATGTACTACGTAAAGGATAGTTTTCTTTAAAAGGGGAAAGTTCAAAAATGTACTTCTCGGATTGAATTCTTCTGGGTTGACAGTTGGACTAGATGATCTCAGAGGTCTTTTCCAACCTTTATGATTCTATGATTGTAAAAAGAGAGATTGGCCCCTACCAGGATGGAGCTACAAAGTCACGATGGGTCAGGAGTACCACAGTACGTAGACTGTTGACTGAAGCCCAAACTTTCCTTTACTTCCACATTTATTGGTACTTTTATTAGTGTAATAGGCATGATATCTTCAAGCTCCCCCAGAAGTAGCCCCATTTTCTTCTCTCCCCCCCCCCCCCCCCCCTTTTTTTTTTCTTTGGTGCCCACTTCTTCATTCTAGGTGCTACTGCAGCTCCAGAACCACTGTGAGCCCACCAAATCTGGTGTTTTATGTGCACACCTGGTAGCCTCAAAGAAAAAAAAATAACTGAACAAATACCTGCCATGTTTTATACCGTGGGGACTGGTACCATTTAGTTATCAGCCTTGTCACTGGATCCAACAAAATCCAAAGGCTTGGGTGGCAGATGAAATCAGCACTATCATCCAAGCATAGTCCACCTAAGGAAATCCTTACACACTTACAAATTCAATTAAAATGGTGAAGTCAGGGGGCGAAATCCCTACAGATCACAGACATACATCTTGCAGCAGCTGCTTTTAAGAGTCATAATCAAGATTTTCATATAAATTCAAAATTGATTTTGAGTTAATCTGGGAACCTTTCTGAGAGCTGTCTCTGAACATGGCAGAAAATATCTTTTCTGTATGGCTTCCATCTGAGCTTGAGAAACCTGAAGTTCAGTCACTTTTAGTGATTCCAGAAAAATTGTTTTAAGTAGAAGAGAGACTTGTGTCCCCTATCTCCCTTGTTCTTCAAATTCTTTATTTTTCTTCCTTTTTTTTTTTTTTTGAGCACTACCCAACAATCTGCAAACTTGATCATTGTGTACAAACGCTACTTAAAATTCTTTGCTATTACTGAGAAATTGCACAACACACAGAAGCCTGGAAATTTTAGGCATCTTAGATATTTGTTCTTACAAGAAGCATGCAGCATTTCCAGTTATTGAGGCACAGAATTAGCTAGCTGCCCCTTTTGCACAAATTTGCTTCCTTCATTGCTCTATTATTGGAAGTTTTAGCACATTAATTTTGACCTTGTTTGTTGTTTCAGACAAGCCTAGCAGCACAACATGAATGCATCATAAACTATTAAAAACAATGAATTTTTTCAAAAGTTTTGTTCATCAATACCCAACTTAGTTGAGAAGGAAAGTCCATACATCTTTTCTGTCTGGGGGGTAAAAGAAGGCAAAGTGGCCAGAACCGGGAAGATAACTTACAGTAAAGTTTTAGTTGAGTTGATTTTATCATATCAATGTGGCTTACTGACCAGAGCATCTCCCCAAGAGGCAAGGTCCATCCCAAGAAAGGTGGATGGAGCAGACCGTCCTTGAAGCTGTGCCCAGACACATGAAGTACAAAGACATGATGGGAACAGCCAGTAGAGATTCACTAAAGACAAGCCGTGCCTGATCAACCCTTATAGCCAAACTGGAGAGATATGGACAAGATGGGGAGGACGCTCCCCTCTGGCACTGGTGAGGCCCCCTCTGGGCACTGGTCCTGTTTGGCCCCCAGTACCAGACAGCCCTGTACATTGGTACAAGCCCCACGAGACCATGGAGGTGGTGGGAGCAGGAACTGGGACAGGAGAGGTGAGGCTGAGGGGATTGTGCCATCAGGAAAGGAGGCAGCAAAAGGGCTTGTTGCTGCCTGTGAATGCCCCATGGTGGGGACAGAGCTGGGCTTTTCTTGGCAGAAGGGCCAGAGGCACAGGCTGCAATGAGAGAAATCCCCTTTAGATGTCAGAAAAAAATGCTTCCTCCCGAGGGTGATCAAACACCACTAGAGGAGCCCAGTGAGGATGTGATCTCTGTCCTTGGGAATGTTCAAGATGCAACTAGACAAGTCCTGACCAGCCTGCCTGGCTTTGGCATTATCCCTACTGTGAGCAGGACATGCACCCAACACCTCCAGAGCCCCTCTCCACCCTCCAAGTACTCGCTGCCTCTGGTTCTGCAACACTGCTCCTGGTTTCCCACTTCACGAGTTCGGAAGGTGCCAGTACAGACCAGTAATGCAACATGGATAGTACAGACTCTCCAGCTACGCATCCCTCAGCTACGGGTTGTCCAAATGAACCATGCTTTTGTAAAACCAGGCAGATAAATCAGAAATAGGTCATAAAGCAAACACCAGCTTCTTAAAGACTAATCCTAATCTCCAGCAGTAAAATAACAAAAGGTTTTTCCTTCTCTGCATGAAAGAACATTTAAAAAAAAAAATCAAATAAAGATTTCTCATAAAACAGAGGGATGATGATGAAACAGTAAAATATCTGAGGATTTAATCTTGCAGATAAGAAAAGAGCAGGCCTGGAAACACTGTGCTACCCATCCTTTGTTCCAGACGTGCAGCCAATGCACATTGCATCCTGGGAGAGCCACGGAACGGGAAGGGCTTGGATGCCGCTTGCAAAACGGGGCAGCTCAACACTGCTGCGGAGCGGAGAGAAGACTCACCCTGTCTTCTCTGCTCCCCCATCCTTGCAGACAGGCAAACCCGTCAGGAGCACTGAAGGGGCTCACCATTGCACCCTGCCTCTGTTCCGCGTTAATTTTATAGGCGCCAAGAGCACTCTGGTTGTAACGGACTTGCCTGCTGGTCTGTGGAAGATCAGCGCCACTGGTTCAGGAATACCGAGTTATTTCACCTCGCCATGCTGTGAGGGGTCCCTGCTGAGGGATAAAGGGAAGGACAGCTTCCCTCTATGCGACAGATATCCCACAGTGACCAAGCACCAGAGAAGCATCCCACAGCAGGCCAGGGGCCGTGGTGGATGGCACAGCTCCCCTCGGCCATGCGTGTCCCCCAACACCAGGCAAGGGGTTCCCAGGCCCCTCGCCTGCTCGAGAAGATGCCCACATTATTCACGAGCGGGACCAGAAGCAGCTCCTTTACCTATTAACAGGAGCACATTTGCAAGGGCATTCGAGAGCTGGGCATTTTAATGACTCTTCTGCATCAGCTAGGACCATCATACCCATAATGGTATCTCTTAATGTTTCCTATAGAAGGACACTGCTTTTCTGGACAGCTCTGGAGAATTTAACTGAGGATTAGCGGAGCAAAAGTCTGAGCCAAGAAGCTTCTTCAGCTGCTGCTAACTTAAGTATTTCTTATTAATCAGAGCTACTCAGATGAAACACAGGTTCACGTGCAAGTGCCTTGCTGGGCTACAGTCTGAGACATCTTCTTGCTAAAGAATGTCACTGCAGTAGTCTACAGAAAAATATTTGAGACTGGGGCATTTATCAGTTAAAATTAATTCTTTTCCAAATGAAAATGCCTCTGCCTTTCAATTAGGCTGCTGTGGGGGATAAAAAAAAATAAAAAAAAAAAGGAAAATTGTTCACATTAATTAGTCCCTTTGCGGTGCTTTTTGTGAATTCATCTCTCGTCACCAGCTCGCAGGGGCTGCCTTAGCAGCTCCGCCAGCGCCGACCGTGGGGGATGTCCCCAGGGAAAGCTCCCCTGCTCCCACCTGCGCTGCGTCCCACTCTGGCCAAGGCTCTCCCAGGACTGCTGGGAGCAGCGCTGCAGCCGGCACGGACACAGGGAGTCACTGGCTCGTCCTTTGATTATTCAACACCCCAAACTACAGCTGGCAAATGAAAAATAAATGCAAATAATTAGTTATTTAGAAAGCGTCACTCTTCTGGTGATCCTTGTACAATGCACGTTTTAAAGTCAATTCTTCTTGAAAGACAAAAATCTTAAGGACCTTCTCATTCTCTCACTAGCATATCTTTTACAGATGTTATAAAGTTTGAAGCATGCAGACTTCCAACGCTTCGTATATCCAAAAACATGAAGAGTAAAAATTCTTTCACAAGCCCATCTTTAAGACTGAGTTCAGCTACCTGCGTACGTACATCCTTTACTGCATATACAGACTCACAGCNAAAAGGGTATCTGGATCCCCTGTCCTGCTGGGAACAATACCGTGTTAGTTGCTTGTTGCTGCGTTGTCCAGTACGGATCTGCACCCTTGGAGTGCAGGTATCACAAGACAGACAGCAGAGGATTTTCCAGTCAGGGTAAACACAGCTGAGCACACGCCAGTCAGGCATTTTTTGGTACATTTGAACTCACTGCACACCGAGGATACGCATCCTGCGCATTTCTTCCGAGCAATAAATGCAAACACACTATGCAAATCAGGAGCTGTAAGAAAGCAGCTGTGCACGCTAGCCCTGAACTGTCTTAGAGGGGACTGGAAGCTGCAGATATGAAACGCTGCACTTAGATGCCCACATATGGTGCTCTGCAGTTCTATTTTACATTTTCTCCACCAAGGTGGCTGGCACCACGAAGCCTTCAGGGTAGTTTGGCATCACTCCACCCAGAGGTGCTTTTGGGTGACAGGTTTCAGCTGTCTGGTGACAATGGAGCTGCCTGGGACAAGGCAGTCCTTGAGAAAAGTTCTGAATATCAGAAGCTGCTGCAGCATCAGCCAACACTTCATTAGCAGGGCCCTAATCAACAGGCATCCCAATCAATTCAATTATCAGAGCATCAGGTGGCAGCAGCCCCTGGGGAAGGATCTGCACACACAGAGGGCCCCAGTGAGGGGGGAGGTTCAAGCAGACTGGCTTTCCCCCGCTCCGGCATGGGACGCAGCTTGCCCGAATCTTGCAAGATTTAAGTCTGGGGGAAACTTGGGGAATCAGCCCAAATACAGGTAGTTAATAAGACAGGTTATTACTTTGCACCCTTACATCTGCCTTCCAAAGCCAGCAGCCAATTTCCCAGCTTTCTATTTCAAGCAGGAAAAAAGCTTATTTTCAGATAAAAATAATCGACCTTGCTTTAAGAGCAATTCCAAGGTGCTAGGTAAGCCTGCAGCCCCTCTCCGTTGCTCCGCGTCCCGTCACCGCAAGGCTCTGCAGAGCTTCACACGTCAGCCTCTCTGCATCCCCCCGACGGAGGTCTGGGTGACACACAGGACCTTGTTCTGCTGTTCCTCAAAACAGAGGCCATTCACTGCTTCAGCGCCCACGACCAATGACCCCCAGTTTTCTCACTGAATCCGCTGTGGGGATCTCCATGGAGGTGACTACAGACACCCCCACACCACTTTACTTGTTTGCTAACTGGAGGGGTGACTGAATGATGCATTGTTAACAATGCAATGTTTGAAAAAAAAAAAAATCTTACAGAAACTGTGTTTACAGTATATTACAAAGCTACCACTTTAAAAAAAACCCTCTAATTTTAATCAGTTCCACTATTATTCCATACATTTGAGACAGGGACTGCAGCCAGAAATGGAAATGCCTCTGAAGCTGGAAAGGAGACTATGCATGCTCCCCACTAGCTGCTCTGCCGTCGGGGGATGACCGAAAGCATGCTACATCAGGAGTTCTCTGATCACCCCCAAAGACAGACAATCGTCTTGTCTCCTCCCCCACAACGTGTTTAAATTAATAAGGATGTAATTCCATTGTTGAATTCTGATAATAATGTCTCAAACCACAAGAGTAAAGCAATTACAGAATTGTATATTCAAAAATTACCCTCCTAACTCAGCCCTATCTGACCCCCCTCTCCAATTAGCTCCAGACACTGTAGGAAGATGAGACTCACTTTATAGATGTCTGCTGTGATCTCAGAGGTCTCTGACTCTGCACGCAGTCTTCTGAGGAACTGATTCATTATTCATTTTTACTACCTCTAGTTGTGAGTTGAACTAGAAAATTCCAGCTCAACTTCAGCCTGTCAGGGCTGCTCCATGGGGCCTAGGAAGGCATCTCCACTAACCTTTTCAGAGCCTGGACCAGCCCAGCCAAGCTGCTGTCCATCAGACAAAAGGATGAGGAGGATGGGAGGTGAACCTCCACAGGTCCTGCTGCTCCTGAAGAAGCTCCTGCATTCCCCAGGCCCCCCACACACACATACCCTGTATGCATCTGGGTCTGCCCCTGCAGCTCATACAAGTTTGAGGACTTTGCTCAGGGGTTCCCTGGATTCCGGTGATGCCACATTCTCCTGGGGACAGTCAGTTTGTGGCCTTTTGAAGGGACCCAGCGAGTGACAGTCTCAAAGCTGAGAAACCCCAGAGCTGAATGGAGGGCACCAGCTCGCTGCACGCTGGGGTCCCCACAGCCCTTGGGGACGCTATGGGTCTTGCCCAAGTCAGAGCCACGGGGGCAGCCTTACCCTCCATAGTGGGATGCTTCAGCTGCCCTGCTCTTTCATGAACCCCTTCCAGCTACCTTCACCTGCTTTGAGTACACCTGACCCCAAGTCCCTTGTATCCTTCCCATCTCACACCATGGTCCTGTCCTCCTTGGCTCACCGAAGCCCACATTGACTAATGGATGGGTGGATGGTAGTTCAGCCTCCCAAGCCCTACACCTCTCTGGAATCGTCCAGAGGTTTTGGATTTGCCAAGAGCCCTGCCAGGCTGATCCATAAGTGACCCTCAAGAGTTGTGCCCCACTTGGAAGGCACTCCCATGCTATGAGACAAGCGCACAACCACCTGACCCTGCTGCCTGGTGGTCCTCTGGGCCACAAGGAAAACAGACAACACAGGGGAAGGGAAGGACCATCCTCAAGGAAAGAGACACATGGAGAAGATGCACAACTGTCTGAGCTCCCAATTCGCAGCTATTGCCATAGCTACAGGACAAACGTTCCTCTCTGCATAGAAGGTCAATGCTTGGGTCTAGCACTGCTTCCCAGCTGCTCACATTGATAAGAGTTTGAGGGCAGAACAGCAGGAGATCGAGCCTGCTAATTAAAACATTTTATCTCCAGACTTTGTCTGATGGCACTGCCTCTTCACAGCTTGACAAAACTTCCATCAGTCAAAAGTAAGTCTTGGCCAGCTGTATGCCAAATCGTGATCGTGGGGGCTGTAACCCTCTGAAATATTTAGACCCTTAGTGGATGAAAGACAGTGTTTACTTAATTCCTTGCCAAATTTTCGGCGCATCATAAAGTGGAATATTTTACACCAGCCCAACTGTGCTTGTCTGCATAACTTGGGTTTTTCATGTCAGTGGCAGCACTGACATGAGTTATACACAGATGAATTTGCCTTTTTCTTCTAATGTATGTGTTGTTTCCAGCTGAAGCCAGACAATACATTTCCAAGTCAGTACAGAAAATGTGCTCAGCAAAGATAAAAATACATTAATTCTCCCTGTTAGGCTATTTGTGATGTTCCCAGCCATGGGTACACTTCCCACAGAAACAAAGAATCAGAAGATTTCTGGGAGAATTTTGCAGCACCAGACCTACATATTCCCAACAGGTTATGGTGCAGGAAGATCTTAGGTGAGTTTTGCCTCACCCCACTGCATTTTAAATATGCAGAGGCTATGAGAAACAAGTCACCATCACCATCCTCCCCCCGCCTGAGCATCGATGAACAGCCACAGCAGGAAAGCCTGCATTCCTCAGCCATCTCCTCTACAAATCTCCCCCGTTTTCCACAGCTGCGGCAGCTGTGGGGCCTCTCCTCCAAAACCTCTGCATGCCAGCCCCAACAGAGGCATGATTTGTCCCCATGCATGCTCGTGGTGGCTGCGTTGGGCTCTTGACTTGGAGCCTGATGCAATACGAAGCATCACCTGCTTGCAGATGCAATTCCCAGTGGGATGGCTGGGGGATGTCAAGGGACTAGAAATGCATGGAGAGCTGTTGGCTGAGGCTCTTGGGGAGGACAAGGACTTCCTCTCCACTGGACCATGCCATTTCTCTCTGCTTTCTCCCATGACAAGAGGAGCAAGATGGATACAGCAACAGACAAAAAGCTTGAAAATGCATTACCAAAGACCTGCACTCTCCTGGATGCTTCCACATGACCCTTCTCTTCCCCAGATGAACGTCAGAGCAAACTCTGGTCGTACAGAGACTGCACCAGGCAGACAGGGAGGCTTAAGCTGCCAAAGCACTTTAAGCCCCTTCCCTGGGCACGGCAGGGCGAGGGAATCTGGCAAGACGCTGCCTGACCTCATCAGCACTGCCGAGCATCACCCACCTCCTGGACCACATCACACACCACAGAAACGCCAGGGCAGAAGCCACCATACAGGCTTGGACCTACTGAATGTTTTCTTTAAGTATTAATAAGGTTTTCTTTTCTAATTGCCTCCACAAAAATTCTATCCATTCTCAACCGTTGTCCAATGACTTCTTACTACACACACAAAGTATAAAATATACCAAAGCAATAGAAACTATGCAGCATTATGGCAGTGTATTTCAATTTTAAAAGCCTGATGATATTGTCTAAACAGATGCAGGCTTTACTCACTGCAGTGTCTTCACTCTGACACACAATCTCTTTAAAATCCTGAGGGAGTCCCATTTTAATTTACAGAAATTTAATGACAATATTACATTGGAAATTAGGATAACTTTTTAATGGCATATATTCCTTCATCTGACTAGAACACGTGCTTGTAATAATAATCATTTAATAGAGCTGTGTGGGTAAATATCAAAGTATTCGCAACAATTTATTGACATATTTGCAAAATAGTTCAATTGGGGGGGGTGTTTTTTGTTTTTGTTGTTGGTTGTTTTTGTTGGGGGTGGGTGGGGGTTTTTTTGGGTATGTTTTTTTTTTTTTAAAACTTATCTAAATTTTCAGTGTATTTTACCTGCATAGCATTCTTGTACAGTAAACCCAAAGCATTTGCAATCTTGCCATTCCTCATTTAAACAAAAAACTTTATTCCTGTCCTGTGAAACAAAAGGTGGAAGACGACCATGGGCTTGCACCCAGCCCTGCTTGCAGGCCACAGCACTCTGCGCCAGCGGCGAGCACCTTCAATAACCTCTCATTGCCTGAAGCTCCAAGCAGAAGATAGAAGTTTGGGGTTGTCAACACGTAAAGAATTCCACGCATGTCGATATTGAGGTTCAGCACTTCTGGGCTGAGATATTTCATCTCAAAGCCATGTTCAGCCCCTCCTCCTGCCCCAAATACATCGCTTGCAACTCCAGCAATCACAGCTACCCTTTTGCTTTCAGCATCATATCAAGAACTCACTTTGAAGCTTCTGCTACAATCCCACAGGTTTCCAGACCTCCATCCCTCAAATAAATGTCAGCTATTTTGGCTGCTCAAGAGGCACCTCTCTATTTGGCTGTGTTAAAACACCCATATTTTTCAAACAAGCTTATCTCGTGGTCTGGTCCGAGTCCATCTGTCCAACTGACCCAGCCCCCAAGTTATTTACAATTCTGTAAGGTTTGGGTTTTTTTGGTTTTTTAATCTACTGCAAGTAAATTGCAGATATTTTCTTCCAGCCCAGACAGCCTATGAACAGCCAGAGTCAAGGCATCACCAAAACCCATAGTATTTACTTGCAGATGTTCTCCAGCCCTTCCAGAGATCAAAAATTTAAGGAAATCATATGCAATTGTAAGCATGAAGAAATTTCCCTGTACCTACAGCATTCAGAGGAGCTCATGCTTTCATTTAGGACCGGGTCACCACAGAATATGTTCCTGTTTGGAGGGCCCCATGCACACACTTCATTTACAGACAGCAAAGCTGCCCAAGAGACGACGTGTTCAACGAATATTTAACTGCCCAAACACAGATGCACCAACAGAAATGCATGCCAATGCATAGAAATGTTTTTCACCATTTCTAGGTAGCAAACAAGTCACATGCTGTGGAGGAGACACCGATCCCGGGAGGATGTTTTGTGGGGAAGTTGGTAGGAGACTGCAAGTTTCCAATGCGCATCGTGCCCAGCTGGGCACAGCACGGGTGGTTTTTGTGGGACCTGAGGATGCTCATGCTGCAGCGAAGCTCCCAGGGGGCTGGAGGGGCTCAGCACTCCCAGGACAGCCCAACAGACTCAAAGGCTGAACCTGTTCAACTTTCAATCTTCCCATTGTACACCCCATTGCACCATGACCCCAGGACCATTCTGCACTCCGCTTTATGATCAGTTCAACCTTTTTTTCTTAACATTTTCTACCTGATTTAATGCCTTCCTGCTGGCTAAACTCCTCATGCTGGACTGAAATACCTTCCGGGCTCATGAAGCACTTGCTCCTTCATACCAACACCATGGTAAAGACTGGAAGTGCATGAGCATCCCCTACAGAGTTTCTGTTTCTCCCATTATTTGATGTTTTACAGAAAAACCCTGTGCCTGGAGACAACTGAGCATATAATATATTTAAATAAAATCCAAAGGTTTTAACAAGTGTATTTTTAGCAAAGCCAGCAGTGGTTTGAAATTTCAGTTCCAAGGGATATCCTGAAAAAAGACAAGGACTGAAAAGAAGAATATAAATCAGAAAGGAAAACTTCCTTTCAGAAATATCCTACAAGACAGATAATTTGGGGGAAAAAAATTGGAGGATATAAAAACATTAGGAATTGTTCCAGTTTCAATGTTATTTTTATTTATATGACCACTGTATATTTAATAAAAAATTGTTAAATTATAATGAAATTAAACAGACCATTTGGCACAGAATAAATGGTCTGAATGAAGATATGACATCGAAAAGTTTTTAAAAGATAATGTTAAAAATTCCCTTTTCACCTCCCAAAAAGTTTGTCATGTTTTTTTATGGATAACCTCCCTCAGTCCCCAGCTGGCTCCTGCTTTCAGTCCCCAAGGCTGCAGAGCTGTGATATCAACAAACTCAACATGTTTGCTGAAAAAAAGCAAAGCAAGAGAGAAATGTTTTCTTTCTCTTTTGCTCGAGCATTCTGATCTATAGAATTTCACATGGATTTTTTAATGTTCAGACATCCCAGCTCTCCACTGGCACATGTAAAGCAACAGCACAACAAGTAAGGAAAACACAAACATATTTGCAACCAAACACCCACCAGGGACATGGCCAAGGAGAGCAGCCACAAGAGACACTGGTGGAAGCCACATTGAGAGGCGCATGGAGGGACTCCAAGCACTCCTGCCTGCACAGGGTGGTAGTCACCTAAAGCAGATGCAGAAGAGCTTTGGGAGCCTCCTGCCCTGATGACACCAGGCTGGTCCTCACACCCAGGCCCTCTGAGCTCAGGGAGCTGGCTGCTCCATTTTGCACAGTTATTTCCACCCACAGCATGAACGATTTTGCATGAACAATTGCCCCAACGCTGCCCAAGAGCAGGCTGCGTGGCAGCATGCCCCCTGCCTGGAGCGGTCCTTTCTCTGGAGCCCAGCAGCAGCATTGTCACAAGCAGAAGGCATGGTCCCTCCAGAGCGAGCACGCAGCCTGTCTTCAGGGTTTGCATACAGAAAATTCTTGGGGGAAAGCAAAAGCCGCCTTTACAGCCTTTGGAAAAAAGATCAGGAAGAAGCAGCTGTTCAGAGATTGCTTTTGCCCTTCTGCAGAGCCCAGGTCCTCCTACAGGACTAAGCTTTGGCGCTCAGAGGCTCCCGGACCTCATGCAGAGAGCCCACTCCTCCCACCCTGTCCCTCACCCAAGTACAAGACTCTGGCGACACGTCCATGTGCATGGAAGCAGACTTATTTAGGGACATCTGTGAGCCACCAAAGGGCTGTGGCTCCCACCCAGGGGAGCAAAACCCACCCAGATGTCACCGCCTGCTCGCAGGGCTGCTGAGGCGGGGGGGGAAGGAAGAGCCGCTCTCCAGGGACATGGTGGGAGCACAAGGTGAAGAGCCAGGTGGACATCCCCGCTGAACGAGAAAAACCGTGCCGAGGAGAGCCTCAGCGGGGAGCCAGGACCCGTCCCTGCCCATCCTGCGCGGGCACACCACTGCCACCCAACCTGCTCCCTCCACTGGCCGATGCCACCACACCTCTGCTTTGCTAGTTGCTGGTTTTCCTCAAACAGTCCATTTTGAACCCTCTCTGCATAGCTTTAAATATCTCAGACAATCTGCTCTTGTGTTTTCTCTGGAATTTGCTTTAATTACATTTTCTGTGGATCCCTAACAATAACTTTTCCCTAATGATTTTTTTATTTTATTCTTGAGATTAAAAACCCAAACATCCTTCATCATTACCGCTTGTCTCCTTAGTCTCTTCTAAAGCAAGCAAAATTAAGCCCAAGAAACAATTACCTTCGAGGCCTGCATTTTTCTGCTTTAAAGCCCAGGTACACTCTGCCAGGAGATGCATTCCCAAGGGCCTTTTCTGTTTCTGCTTGCATTCATACAGAGCAGCGATGGGTCTATTCAGCGCCTCCCACTTTAGAGAGGGGAAAGAAAAAACATAAGGCCTGTGATATTAATTTTAAAACCTTCTTCAGCAGTCATTGACCTAAATAAAGCTGTTTCCTGGATCTGTCCTGATGCTATTGCTCCCGAGAGATGCGCGAGCAGAGATTTGGGTCTCACTTGTCCTTGCAATAACGGGAGAAATGCTCTGCCTGGTAGTTCAAAAGCAATGACTAAAATGATGCAGAAACACAAGACTGTTTTTTAGGACTCTCTAAAAGATTAATTAGTTACCGCTCTTCCATTAGCCAACGTGTTTGAAAAGTATTTCCGAAACACTGATGGGCCGTTTCTTGCTGCTACTCCAAGTACAGCTTAAAACCCGGTCTGTCGAGGCGCAGCAGCCACAGCCTCGTTCCATCACTTACGCCGCACTGCCCTGTCCTCCGGGAGCAGGGCTGCGACACTCCTTTGAGCCAAACGGAGCCCAGATCCACCTCCAGCTGTTTTATTTTGGAAGGGAAAAGTCAGAGAAAAGAAAGACGGCAGCTGGTGACAGCTCTCCGAGGTGCAGCTGATGGAATGAACTCCGACTGCTGCCGCCCCGGCTGAGACCCCCGGGAAGGGACCCCCTGCTCATCCCTCCTTTCGCCTTCCCGTGGTAACAGAGCCCTCTCCCTACTGCCCTCAGTGCCCAGCCGGCTTTCACAGCTCCATTTCCCTTGACTTCAGGATACTGTTTGTGTTGTGAAACTGAGTAAGCTTGGAAATACCCAAAGCATTGCATCCTGAAGTTTCTGCTGGGCAGAAAAAGGTGACTTTTTTTTTGGAAATGGCAAACCATTCATGAAAACCCTTTATTAAAAAAATAACTAGATAAAAAAAGGCATGAAAGTTGGGAAAAAAACCTAAGTACTTTATCTGACCCACAGCTACCTCTCCCTTTCCAACAATGTTTCACTATTTTACTTTTTTTAGAACCAATTATAGAAGAATATCAAATATTTATACTGTGAATTTAGTATTGATTGTGTCAGCTATGATCATAAACTAAATATTTTTCTGAAATTACTTTTCTTGTGCAAATAGCGAAAATAACTTCTGCTGTCTTTACTCATGCAAATAATCTTACTGGCTTCAGGAGAGCTACTTAAGAGAGCCAGGTAACTGGGTTTGGGGTCTGAATATACTGTCAAAAAACCACTCACAGTGGTTTAAGAATCACTCATCAGTACCTTTCATAAGCCATTTCCTTAAGCCATTTTAGGAACTTGTTTTAATGTAGCATTTAGTGGTATACTTGAAATAAAGCTGGTCCTTGTTGTCTGCCAACACTCATTTTCAGCTCAGTGGCAAGGAAACAGTTCATATGTGTTATAACAGCAGGCCCAGCAGAGAGCCACGCTAATGCATGGAAATCCTGCCATCGGCTCATTTTGTGAAAATTAATTTAATTCATTACCAATACCTCACTCACTTCGTCATCCACTCAGAACTGTGTTTGCATTGACTTTTGACAAGAGCAGCCTTCCTGTTAAGTCCAAAGATGACATGAAGATAGCCATTAACTGTGATGTGTAAAGTCCCCTTCATTTAATTGTTGGTATTGTAGGTAACAATAACTAGATCAGAAAACACCCCTGAATCACCAGCCACCCCCCCCACCCCCAAAAAGGATAAAAGTAACAAAATCACTCCTCACCCTTATCCCCCTTCCCACGTGGAGAACTTTACAGTTGTTAATTGCACGATAACAATCGCATGATAACATGGGCTATTTTTTCCTGAGCGCCATGTCCAGCATGCTGTAGTTTATTAGGAGGAAACGCTTCATGCAGTAATCCTATCACTGGGAAAGCAGCAGGGGGATCAACAACTCCCAGGGGAAAGCTGGTCACGTTTCACCTGGAGAACAGATTCTTGGTAGCTTTTCTTTCCAAAATAAAGAGATCCTCTAAACTCACAAGTTATTGAAAACATCAATTTTTTGGTTTAAAGTATGCCTGGTCTAGCCTGAAGCCTCCTGGGGAGGTGCAAAGTGGGAAAGGAAGAATTACTTAGAAAGAGGAAATGCAGAAATTATACACTGAAACTCACATGGACTCCCCTGTTGGGCAGGTGCCACGTTTGTATGCCATCCCCCTGGTCCCAGCACCTCGACTCCACCAGGCAGGGTCATCACTGATGGTGCTACAGGCACAAATCCTGGCTGTGACTCTGCAGGGAGGTCAGAGCCGCAGGTCTGATCCTGCGGCGATGCTG
The DNA here is from genome assembly GCA_013400535.1 of Scopus umbretta. Taxonomy (NCBI): domain Eukaryota; kingdom Metazoa; phylum Chordata; class Aves; order Pelecaniformes; family Scopidae; genus Scopus; species Scopus umbretta. Next base: position 14,760 of record VZTL01004183.1, read on the forward strand.
GGGCAGCGGGGCTGCAGGTCATGTACAGGAGAGCTCGGGGCACTGGGAAAAAACTGCTTCCAGCAGCTCTAATGAAAAGTGTGCGTAGTCTCCTAAATTTTAATTAAAAAAAA
>VZTL01004184.1:0-14312 GCA_013400535.1 Scopus umbretta
ATCCTAATTTCAGGTTTAAAGCAATCTCCTGTTTCAGTTTTATGCCTGCATCTCTTTCTTTTGCTTTCAGATGTGGAGAATAAGTCACCTGAGCACTGAAAAACAAAGAAAATGGGGTATCACAGTACTCCTCATGATATGGTTTGTTCCACAGACCATAGTGTCACCCAGAAAAGCTGGTTACTTTATTTTTTGAAGCCAAGACCAGCTTAAAGTTCAGATATGCATTTATCTCAACAATGGAAAACACAAATTGGCTTCTTTTCCTCTTCCTTTGTATGAAGTCATTACCAAACATATTGACTTGGAACCCCAGGGATTTGGAAGCAGTCAGATTTAGAACAGGAGTAAAAATACTAGGATTTTTCAGCAATAAAAGAGTGAACTTGAAGCTACAGGGGCAGGGAGGGGGAGGAAGAGAAAGAGCCAAAAGCAGTCCTAGAATCAAGATTGATGACTTTGCAATTGGAAATAATGCAGTTATGAAATTAACAGACCTGGAAAATGTTTTTGATGCACTGAGAACATTGAAAATTCCTTCTTCCTCTAAGAATGAATAGGGAAGGCCCAAAGCTGCAAGGAATATAAATTCACATTTTCTTCAGTAGGAAAAGGGCTAAAGTATACGTGACAGTGCAGGAGAAAGAAACGAGGCAAAATTACAACTTTGATCCAGGCTTTTCTTTCTGAACAACTCTGAGACATCTTAGAAAGCTCACTGTATGGATAAAGTGTATTTTCATTCCTGTTGGCATCTGAATTGCTATTAGCTGTGGATTGGCCACTGCTGCCAAAAGGCATAGTGAAGGGAACTGCCAGCTCTATCCCCATCCTTCCTAGAGCAGCAAGCAGCCAGGGATGGGATAACAAAATACAGCAGTGACCTTACAGACTGTAAAAGAGGATTGAGACACTAAGCCAGCTTCTCCTGCCACTGACGGAGAAGGAATTTGGGGTGAGGCAATGCAGAGAAGCAGGAAGGGCAGTGTCCCCTACCTTCCTTCCCACCAGCATCAGCCAAGACAGAAGGTGAGCCTGGAGTCTGTCTCTGCCCCTCTGTCCCCAACTGCTCCATGTTTCCTGGGCTGTTGTTGCCTTTCCAACTACACATTGATAAGTTTTTCAACTTCTGCAAGTGGGAAAAGATCATATTCCAGTAATGTAGAGTTCTACAGTGATGTTCTTCCCTGTTCAAAATATTCAACAGGAAGCTAGAAATGTTAAGCCATTTCTTACACAATAATCTCCTTAAAAGGACATCCCGGACCCAGTTGCTTTATGATGCTTCTGGTAATGCACAGCAATAGATAGCTATACAGTTATGTTCCAAACCCTATCCAAAATGTTCCATAATCAATTTTTTCAGCTCATAGGAGATTCAAAATTCAATCGACTGGAAGCCTAGGCAGAAGAAAGCTATGTTTAAACATCATCCCCTGCGTGCCTGCAGAGTATAATACTTTTAAAATGCTCATTTGACATATAGAAAAACATTTCACTATCCATAAACACAGTAGCTGTGTGTATAAAAGAGTAGGTAAATTAAACTATCTGAATGAAAAAAGAGCTGAACAATGGGAGCAAAAATCAGCTGAATTGAAATGAGCAAAAGTTGAAGCTCTTTGTATCAAATACAAAGAGTGAGGCAGGAAAAAAATCCCTCTGAAATATTCATGTTCTGAAAACATGCTTTAAGTATATATAAAAATCCCAGTTTTTCACTTTTATCAGGTCATGACTTAATCCCTGGATAGGCACATTCTGACCCAATAGTTGTCATTGTGGGATCAGGGCTTAAATGACCTATTTGGATCTTAGATAGAGCAGCTGCTCTGGGGAGACCCAGGCTCTCTGCAGCATCTGTCTTCCTTAATGGAAAGCAACTTCCTATTTGTTTACCTGCAAAAGTCTGCAAGTGCCATTACAAGTGTGCTCAGGCCAATTTCAGTGTCATGTCCTGAGATACAAAATTTTCTTTGATTTTCTACATTGGTTTCAATCAGGAATTTTCAACCTGCTTTAATTTTCCTGTATTCTTTGCACCAAACATTAACAGTAGGAAACCTGAAATATGCTTAGTGTTACCAGAGTTGTGAAAAAAGGAGATACTCGGCTTACTGAATTATTTCCAATTACTACTGTAGTTCTCTATGCATCTTTAGTAAAAAGGGGAAAAAAGTGAAACCTAATCATTAAAAGAAAACCTGTTTGGATTGCTTGAAGTGTGAAGGTCTTGTGTTTTGTAGTTAGAAATTACACTTCCTTATATGTTTCTTAATCTGATGCAGGTTTTTCTTATTTTTTTCCCTCTTCCTTTTAATTTGACATGCCAGTCAAAGTTAACATTAGGGAAAACAGCAAATATAAACCTTGTAATTTATATGCATTCATGTTGTACACCATAATAGCTCTCATCTTGGCAAAAGTTAGCAGATTGTTCTCTGCTCTCAGGAGGAAATAGCATTCATTTTAGGTTTTAATGGAGCTTTAGGGTTATAGTAACTCAAATTAAACTAAATCATCATGAATTATTTCTGAATCCCATGTTATGTGTTCTCTTTTTTCCCTTTGTTGGTTTATGACCGTGTGAGTTTCAGACACTGGCAACTGGAAACTTCTGTGCTAAGTAACACCACCACCACCACAACCACCACCACCCCAGTTTGGAGGGTAGCAGCAACACCCAGGACCATGCCTGCAATGACAGGAACCCTGTCTGATCACCAACAGGACATGCGAATTCATGTCTATTATGGTCCAGGATGATGATGTTACGGGCTCGAGGAACCATTTTATCACAGGAACAACAGCTGCAAGTATAAATTCTCATGCAGAGGTACTTCCACCAGAAAACAACCATATTGGCATTATGTCTCATAAATAGACGAGAAACAGATGTAAACCTTGGGAGTGTTGATCAAATACTGCTATTTGGCCAAATGTATGGAAAATTCCAAAATTATTTTAGAATAGCTTTTCTACAATTTAAAGAGCAAAACATTCAGAGCAATATAAAGTGTCATGTTCTTCCATTTATCTAAAACCTCCTGTTCCGATCTGGAATGGAAATGAAGAGACAGTCAAGCCCACTAGTATGACAGTGCAAAAGTTATATACCAATATGAGAAGTTAGTTTTAAAACTTACATTTCTGTGATATTAGCCATAGCCACCAAAACATAAATATTATTTTAATATTTTTCTCATGAGGTTGGCATCCTTTCTAAGGTATCTTCCCGAAAGATATGTGTGTACTTGCCATTGTGCTCCTACATCTAAGAGGTATACAGATCTGTAGTACTTTTCGATGAGGTTAGTCAGACTTAGCTAGTTTAACGAGATAGTAGATTAACTCTATAACAGTTTTATGAAGAACCACAGAGCCTGATGATATGTCAGATGGTTTTGGGAACTACTTCTGATCCAGACAATTCATAATTTACATATCTTTTTGCAATATTTCATCCAGGACAAAATGTTACTGGACTTCAGCCACTGAGATTCCTTTTTATTCCGGAGCCCAATCCATTGTAAAGATTAAAATATATTTTGGACTGTACTTGTTTAGAAATTATGAGAGGCTTAGAAGTTCTTCAGATATGGATGTTTTGATAAGTGTGCAACAGAGCTATGAAAAGTCAGTTTCATTCCTTCCTTGTTAATTGCTAAATGTCTATTCTAAAGTAGACCACGTGTATTTACAGGTTCAGATTTTGCCACTTGTGGTTTGCAGGCATATTTTGTGAATGTATGTTCTTGGTTAAAAGCCATCTAGGATGAATAAGAAAGAAGATAAATAACTTCTAGGTTATCTACAGTTGACATGTTGTATTTGTTATATGTAATTATCTATGGAAAAGCAATTGGAGAACAAAGTAACTAGCAAGTTATTTATAGCTGTGGCTATTCAGCTACTTGGCATTAACTACATATGTGATGAACCATTTATAGATAAGGAAGAACTGTTGGCTTCCTACCAGAAACAAGCTCTTCTGCATTCAGCATGGCTTCTCACACGGAACAGACATTTGCCAAAACATCAGCATAGCTTTGGATAAAGAAAATCCAGGCACTTTGAAAAGACAGCAGGGAGGCATATGCATCTATACCACATCCAGCATGGGAGAAATTGTAACTGTACAGGCTAGAACCAGCTGAAAAAATGCAGTTTTGACAATCTTTGCATGGCCAGCAGGTCGAGGGAGGTGATTCTGTCCCACTGTTTTGCTCTGGTGAGACCCTATCTGGAGTACTTCATCCAGCTCTGGAGTGCTCAGCACAGGATCTGTTGGAGCGGGTCCAGAGAAGGGCTACAAAAATGATTGGAGGGGTGGAACACCTCTCCTATGAGAAAAGGCAGAGAGAGTTGGGGTTATTCAGCCTGGAGAAGAGAAGGCTCAGGCAAGACCTTATTGCAGCCTTTTAGTACTTAAAGGGGGCTTATAAGAAAGATGGGGACAAACTTTATAGCAGGGGCTGTTGTGATAGGACAAGGTATAATGGTTTTAAAATAAAAGAGGGTAGATTCAGACTAGATAAAAGGAAGAAATTTTGTACAATGAGGGTGGTGAAACACTGGAACAGGTTGCCCAGAGAGGTAGTGGAGGCCCCATCCCTGGAAACAGTCAAGGTCAGGTTGGACAGGGCTCTGAGCTACCTGATCTAGTTGAAGTTGTCCCTGCTCATTGCAGGCAGTTTAGACTAGATGACCCTTAAAGGTCCTTTCCAACCCAAACTATTCTATGACTCTGTAAATCTACCAATGTAACTTGACAAAAGGCGTTCCGACAATGGCAGTGACGTTCCTAATTCTCTAGTTCACTCCTGTTGCCCCTTCTACATAACTGTATCTTCTGCTGTCTAATGACCGTATGCTTTTACCTTGCAGGATGTTGTGGCTGAGGCCACTTACCAGGATCTGTTGCTATAAGAAAAAATGATACTATTGGGAGGAAAGGCAGGTGCACTGCATAAATTAATAACCACCAGCATCTAACAAAGCCAAAGATACTAAAAAAGCCCCAATCTTTTGGCTTCTCTTTATTATCTTGTTTGCTGAAATAGGCTTATGTGATCCTGGACCTAAGGAAAGTCAAAATGAGCTTCGGAAAAAAAGAAGCATATTTGGATTTCTTCAGTGTTTACTGACAAACTCTGGAGGTTAATAGCTGTAGATGGAAGATGTTGGATAAAATGAATATGGAAATGTAAGGGAGATCCTGAAATGAGGAGGAATGTATAATGGAAATTGCTGTTCCATCTGGTTTTGGGTATGCCAGCACCCACTCAAAATTAAGAAGCCAAATGCACAGCCATTCTTGTCCCTTCCTTTGCACTTTCATTTCTCCTTTAAGCATGAATTCTTTTTTCTTCCTTGTGCTTCAGTGTCATAGCCATGCCTCCCTTTTCTATTCTTTTCTTTCTCCTTTTTGCTCGCACACTGATAAAGTCTTCTACTGCCCAGGATTCCTACTGGCTCTTTTTTTCTACACAATATCTTCCAAGTCCACCCATTTTCTTTCATCCAAAGCTTAATCCTGCCACAAAAGATTTAATTATCTAAACCAAGTATCTCAAATGATCCTCCCACAAGTCAAGACAGTAAACTGCAAGTGTTGGCCCCATTATGTTTATTTTGCACACAGAGAGGAGAAAAGGAACCTGTATGATAAGAAAACCATGAAAAGGAAAAAAATTAAAACTAGTACATGCAGTGATTTCAGCCTCAGTGGAAAACACACATTTATTGGGAAGAATTCTCAACAGTAATACTGGAAATCTAACATTTTATAGTTCAATTACAACATCGGATCCTAGATATTGGTAAGAGGCTTGTTTCTCAGGACTTTGATACTGAATCAATACTGTGCTAACTTGTGATGCATTAAAACAGTGCAGGAGGCATCCAAATGTTATTAATAGTTTCATAGCCTTCCCATATATTCTTCCAGACATACTTAGTTATTGTCTAAATTACTGTTTTATTGAAATAAAAACAAGCATGTTATGGGCTTACACGAAGATGCACTTTGAAAGACAGCCTAGTGAATGCTAGGGAGTCTGGCCGTGTACTCAAATGTTTATCCTTCACTGGGCACCATGACCAGAGGAGTCCAAAGGTGATACTGTGGTCTGCTGTTAAACAACAGGAATGATGGTGACCCAAAAACCGTAGCCATATTTAGGGCTTGGTGCAGCTTCAGTGACATTTAAGAACCAAGTACTTGGTCATGTCCCCAGATATGACAGGCAACCATTTCAGTGATGGGATTCATCTTCCCTTACTTCACAGATCTGTGGTGGAGATGTCTACATCCCATCTATTGATGGAGGCTCTCTTTCTAGACAACAGAGAAAAATAAGCACTTGCAGAGCACAATTCATCTCCTGTGTCTTAAATGAGGAAAAACAGTATGAAGAAGTGCCTGTTTTCCATCACAGACTTGCAAAGAAAGTCAAGCAGATGGAGACACGGGCACTGTTGACTTCCAGTCATGGTGTATAAACTGAGTAATACAAGTGGTCTTGTCAACCTTGTGTCCTAGAGCTATTCCATTCCCCTTGATCCTTCTAGAAGCCCTATATGATGACTTTAATTTTTTTTTTTCATCAGTGTTTTAACTGCTACTCCATTGGACTGAATTTCCATGCTTCTCTCACATTTAGGCAGCTAATATATCCAATTTATTTTCCTCCTCGTGTCTTCTAACTGATGATTCCCACTTCACGAAAGACATTCTTGTTATTAGTCTCTCGATGGTTAGGTGATTTAGAAAATCCCATCTCACACCTCTCCTTTTAAAAACTTGACCTTTGTTTTCCTGTCTGTTCATATAGTTGTAGACTCCGTTAGGAGCCTGCAACACTATAAATTAGAGTTTACTGTGATGACAGAGAACTTTTTGGTTTATTTTTATAAAGTGGATTATTCTCAGCTGGGACCTAGATGTTGACCTCATTGATTTTTTTTCCCTCCATAGGCCACTAATACACCACTGGAATGTACCATATTTGACTGGACAAAATCAAATCTGCTGAACTTGCCTATATCCACTCTTGTGTGTAGTTGCTATTAGGCTGAGACTATCTGATGCACATGACGAAATTTCTTTCAACGTTGGAGGAACAAAATGAGGAAAATATCACAATGTTTGGCTGATAATATGATTAGAGGAAGGATTTTTATGATGAAAATACTGATCCAAGCAGAAATCATTGATTTTTAAGGAAGGAAGAGCTATATAATCTTCATATGTTTAAAAAAAAAAAGCACAACCAATTAGCTATTTTGCTCCTCTCCAAAGAATTAAGAGCTGAGCACCATTTCCTTCTTTAGGGCTATTGCTGACAAAATTGCATATTTAAAATCTAACCTATTAGTGTTTACAAATACTACATTGCATTATGAAATAAATTAATCATTCATCTATGATGGTCATGAAAATCAGTGAGGTTTTTCTTCTCCTTCTTTCTTCCTTTCTTAATCCTTGGATTTTACCTATAGCCTGCGTGCAAGTAATGCACATTAGTCAATTAATAGGCTGTTAAATGACAACAGTTCCAGGCAATTTAATTACTGTTGGTAAAATAAGAAATGAATTATTGCATGTCAGTAAGTAGTTTCAGCTCCTTGTTCAGTTGGGAACAAATCAACTTTGAATGCGATGACTTATTTACAAAAAAAACAATTGCTTCCTTGCAAATGCAAGTTGCTGAGCCATTTCTTGGAAAAATGTAAATGCATCTTCAAAACCTTCTTCCCTTTTCTCATAGTGCTAGGCAAAGTTTATTTAGAAGTATGTTACTGTTTCTGCAACTAAAGATATTAAAAAATAAGAGTATGAACAGAAATAAATGTATTGGGTTTGCATGGCAAGGTTTTGGTAGCAGCGAGGGTTACAGAGGTGATTTCTGTGAGAAGCTGCTGGAAGCTTACCCCAGTGCCAGCCGGCTNGGTAGAGGAGGTAGAGAATTCAGGAGTGAAGCTGAGCCTGGGAAAAAGGGAGGGGTCGGGGGATGGTGTTTTAAGATTTGGTGTTATTTCTCATCCTACTCTGATTTGATTGGTAATATATTAAACTAATTTCCCCAAGTTGAGTCTGTTTTGCCCATGACAGTAATTGCTGAGTGATCTCTCCTTGTCCTTATCTTGACCCAGGAGCCTTTCGTTACATTTTCTCTCTCCTGTCCAGCTGAGGTGGGGAGTGATAGAGTGGCTTTGGTGGGCACCTGGTGTCCAGCCAGGGTCGACCCACCACAATAAAGAAAAAGAACATGCAACCCAAATACTCTTCCCTCTGCTTCACCCATCCTGTATGTTTATATAATAAATATATTAAAACAAATGAACTTTAACCATCAATTAAAGTATGTAATTCCGTAGTAAAATAGACTTATTTTCTGTAGCTGATGATATTACAAGGTGGTTTGTGCAAGAGATAGCAATGGCATTTTCTTAATTGTGCATTTTTTTTGAAGTATCAAGAAATCATTTAGTATAGATTATAACGGCTAGTAGAACAATTTATAATCCTAGATTTTATCAACTCCATATAATATAAGGACATAACCAGAACACATTATTATGTGCTGGTCTCAAAAGACATTAGCATCACTTACAACCTGTTCTGCAGCCCCTATTTAGGAAAATCTCATATTAATTTCAGTATTTAATACCAGAATGAAGTCACTCAGCAGCACCCCAGTGGATCCACCTCCCTGGTGCATTTCCATCACATTTCTGGAGTGAGTTGGCTCCACCACAACTGTATGACTAAAGGACACCTTTCTCAGAAAGTTTATCACACTGCTCTGTGACACTTTTTACAGGGAAGTAAATAATTGTTAATGCAAAGAGCTCAGAGAAGATTTCATTTTTCTATCCTCACATATGTGTGGACTGTTGAACAAATTACTAACAGGCTCTTGAATGAGTGCCTAGAAGGAAGGGAAGAAAAATCACTGGAAATGTTTTTTTTTTCATCCACAGCCCATTTTATACCTTCTCACTGCTGGGACTTTGTGTTTGACTAAGGGCTCCTGACCAAAAATAAAGATAGCACAGATGGGTTTCATACAAGCATTAGTCAAAGCAAAGGTTGCCACAAATAAAAATAGAAAATACAAATGTGGCACCACCAGGCATCTTTGCTTTTGCAAAATTTTCCAAAAAAAGACACTTCATTAAAGAAGATGCACTGGTTTCTTGAAAGTTGGAGAAGAGTTACATGATAATCAAACCTCATCAGTTCTTAAAGAATCCAGTCAGGTAAGTGAGAAAAAAGAAACAAGCTCTATATCAAAGTTTACAAATGGAGCCAGTCCAAAGATCTCAGACAAAACAGTTTTCACTTGAAAATCACCTATGCAAGAGAGCTGCTTTAAACTCAATTATAAATTCAATTCTCTGAAAAAAATAAAGCAAACAAAAAAAGGCCCTACTCCCATATAGTCCAGGAAAAGTTAAACTTCTACATTTACAATTTTTTTTTAATGATTTTCAGATATCATAGACCTCAACTGTGTCCAGAATGCTTACTGCATTCATCTTTATGGGCTAAAACCCATAGGTATATTAAGGCATTCAAACCACTATTTCTGTCTGGCCTCTACAGCCATAAACCATTATAAAAGGGGTTATCTAAGAACCTCCACTTTCATCCTACCCATCAGGCACTAGTTCCTCACTGTATAATAGCATATATAAATCCTTTAATTATGAAATTGAATTTAACTCCCAAATGGAGCAACCCAGGTCTAAAAACTAACACAGATCACGATATGAATGACAGGTTGAGTAAGAGTGTCAGACAGATTTCCCAGCTGGTCAAGGATGAGGTCCTTGCCTCTTCTCTGTATCCTCTATTGGAGAGACAGTTCTTACAACTGAAACCTTTGTGAATGTGCCATCTTGCGCCACTAGCCTCTGGACTGACAGAAGTCCCGGAGTGACTGGAAACTTCAGAAATACCAGCTACACTAGGATAGAAGAGAATCTCTACATCTCATGCGGATGAAAACACTGGAGGTTATTCTAAGAAGGTCAGACCTTTAATCCCCCTTTTCACTGCCCATCCCTCAGAATCTAAGCTCTTCTTTTCCCCATTACAGGCCTCTCTTCATATTTTATAACTGTAGCAACTACTTATTGTAGACTATCTCTGAAGCACTGCCTTGTCTTGCAACTCTGATGGATTATGAGATGGAAAAACTGCCTTGTATGGCAAATCATGTTATACTCACACTCAGGAAACATTTCTGCTTTTGTACTTATTTTACTGTACTCTTTGGTACCATACCATCCTTTATTATTTTATTGCCACTCTTTTAAATGAAAATTAATAGAAATTAAGTGCACAGAAACAATTAAATGCATGGTTACCAGTAGTTACTTCTCATATATGACAGATATCAATAGCAGCTTTACTGCAGATAAAGTCTAAGCAAGCTCTCTGAAAATACGTACTAAAATTGTGAGGTGAGAGAGTCGCCATATTCACCTCGCTGAGCTAAGTACTCCCCAAAACAGTGATTTCCTAGAATAACCTCAACAATCATCTGCAGTATGATAGTGCCAACAGCTTAATAATTAGAAATATTTCTGTGTACAGAATGACTTCACTAGTAAAACAGTCAACATTTCCTCTCTGTGGTTTCTTGATAGTTCATTCCTTGATGTAACAACCCACTGGTTGTTCTGTAGATATAGATATGAGACAGACAAGAAATACTTCCTCTGGACAAGAGTTGCTGTATTTCTGTTCTTGACTTTGTGGACATAAATAGTTCTGGTTTAGATGCACAGTGCAACGAAATAAATTTGATATGTTAAGAGTCATCAGTCTTAATGAGAGGTTCATAATTAACAAGTCAGCTCCAGAAACATCAACTCTGTTGTGCAGACGCAGTGACTGTGTGATGCATGTGCAGTGACTGTATGATGGATGCAGTTAGCCCAGTGCTTTCTAAGACTTGTTGCACAAGGCTGTTCTGCAGAGAGTTCATGCACATTAGCTGTAACTAGCCTGCTATGGTCATGTCTGAGATATTCACATAAACAGTAGCACAGACAGAATCATCCTGCCTGTTAGAGCTGACTACTTGAAAATTCATCAAGCCTACGAAGTCCTGAAATTCTGCTGAGGCCATCAGCTTCAAACAAACTAATTTGGCTTCTCCAGCTCAGGCTCAGATTAACCCCAGGTCCAGGCAACAGGAATCTGTGGTCTATTGCTTAAAGCCCATGCAATTCATCAACTATACAAATGCATTTTCAAGTAACAGGACCCTCCACCATCACAATACAGAAGTGTTAGAGTGTCATCATGGTCACTACCTAGCCAAAGGTACTGGTTTTGATCTTTGTCAGTTATACAGATCACTGTTGGCTATTGATAGAAAAAGCAAAAAGAATATTTTAATGTTTATGGCAAAGAATAATGGAATTTGCATACTTGCTCCAATACAGCGAACTCTTGAAAGTTCACATATTTCTTGGAAGCAGAAGAAAAGAAATCCATCTCTCCTCTACCCTATCTGCATTTATGTCATGTCTAATGCAATTACTCCAGACATAAACATTCCTCATTAATCCCTAACAAATCCAAGAGTTGGAGCCCCCATTTATGAGCATATGGTTTGCCAGAGATAACCTTACTGCATTTATTTCCTCTCACAGCTGCACAGACAGAACCCAGGAAGGAAGTTATGATACCTTCCTGGTATGCTCTGAACAGTTTCCCCCTTTAGCACTTCCATAAAGAAGCAAGAGCTTCTCTAAGAGGTTTTGATAATGAGCTGGATGATACCCTTCCGTCCAGAAAGAAGAGTTCAGCCACCCTGGAGTATAGTTATATCCCTGTTTCTTAGGAATACACTTCCAGTTGCATAACACATTGTCTTGGGTTGGTAAGTCTGCATATATTTACACGGCAAATGCTAACAGAAGCAATAATAAAGGAGAGCAGAGGTAATAACAGGAAAACTATGGTCAGACATACAGTTTGAGCCACAATGCATTGTCTACTTATTAAAAACTACTTAATAATAAATAAGAACATCCAAAGGCATCCATAAGGCTGAGCAGCAATCTAGACAACAGAAGCAAGAAATGTTGCATGAACTATCCCAAAAGGATATTTCAGAGAGCCTCTTCTCACAGGCACTGTCTACTACCTTTCCTCTTCTCACAAAATGCCTCATAATAGAAAGGACGGGGACAAACACCTCCTCAGGGCACAGACTACCCATTATGTCCTATTTCAGGTAATAGGAGGCAGGATTTCACAGGGGCATTAGCAAGCAGAATTAACATCCTGGAAGGGACTTTGCACTCAAAAGGCAGGACATGGAATTTTAGGAAATACCTGATTATCACTGTTGCTTGAAAATTCTGCTAAGCACCTTCAAGCATATCTAGATGCCCCTCTTCTGATATCTGTCTCTTCATCCTTTCTCTAGTTAGCAATAATCATAAGGAATTATTATATCAGACTGCTTTCAATATCAGACTAATTAAAAAAAAAAATCTATCAGGCATTTTATAATGCAAATATGTCTTTTCAGGACTTGCAGAGTGAATGAATCCAGGAGTTATTGTCCCTTCATCTTTTGACCTCTCATCTTCCAAAGCCTCTGGCACATCTACCATTTTCTGTATGCATTAGCTATTAAAGTAACAGACTTCAGAACTGCTTTCTAAGGAAATTCACATTCAATCCCCCACTTGTAAAAGAGATTTACAATTTAGTTATCTATTGTGAATAATTAGTCTCTTAGAAATTGCTTTGGTATCATTTAATGTGACACGGGTTCTCTGCTCTGCTCTCATTCCATATTTCAACATTTTATATTGTAGCTCCCTTTTGACAAACCCTATTAACCAAACCTTCCAGGCCTTACGGAAAATGTCAGGCCATAGAAAACAGATAAGAATTGTCATTCTGCAGTGCCAGCAGAGGCCTGCTGACTTGAATCTGGCAATGCTTTTCTAAAGCTATAACTCACAGGGCAGGAGAAGCAACAGCATCAATTGCTAGGGCAATGGAAAAGTGAACATGGCAAGATGTTTTACAGTTTGCTGTGTTCTGTAGTCAGCCACTATCTTACTTTTCTCTGAAAACCTACTGAAATTACGATCTTCAAACAAGACAATGATGAATTGAATAAGATTAAAGAAGTGTCTGGGCTGCAATGGAATGACCAGTGCAGGACCCAGCATTTCAAAACACATTTGATCACAAAACCACTTGCTAAACCAGCAATTTTAAGAAGTGCATCTGACTTCTAGTGGCCTTATATTTGGAAGTGCTTTTAATTTTACCAATAACCAAGTTGAAGCAGGGAATGTGGGTGCATTTAGTGTGTATCATCACATTTTGATATTTTAAGGACTCAACAACTAAGGTAACAAGATTTCTTTTCTGTAATTTGAAAATTTATGGTCCTCTTAGGAAAGAAAAAATGCACTTTCTATCTGCAGATGAAGAATCAGAATTTAACATTTATGCCATTTGTGGCAGCTGCTTCACATCGTTCTGCTCACAAGACCAGGTCTTAGAAACAGAGCTCCTGGAACATGTTATTGCCTATGAGGATGCCCCACACTGGAATCTTGAACAGCAGTGGCCTCTTGTTTTGACTTCCCAAGTTTAGGCATTTCAAAAAGGCAGACAGCTAGTGCATTGACTCATCAAAGCAGTATTCAAAACATCTTGGAGGGAGAGCCTGTTGTGTCTAAGCATACACCATGGTAGGCAGATAGACCCCTCATGGTGTATTCAAAACCATAGATGTTGGTTTAAGTCTCTTACTTTCACTTCCATTTGTTTCATTTTTCTAATATGCTTTGGTAAATCTTAGGTATCCAGCTGCATCCTCCAGCACCCAAAATAGGCTTTAGGGACAAATGCCAAATGATGTGGACCACCACCATCACCTGCTTTGCCTGTGTTGGAAAGCCAAGCTGACTCCCACCTCTGAGACAGGGTCAGAGGACAGAAGCTATTTCTTGGGGGAACCTGCAGTCACTACAACTTTGCCTTCCTCTCAGCAGCATGAACAGCAAGTCTGGAGCAGCAGGTCTTTTGCTTCAACCTTGTACCCCAGCTCTGACTCCAGTAGAAGGTGCTGCCCATCCTTGTGGTAGCAGGCAACAGTTGTTACCACTGTTGAAATGGCTCCGTGCACTTCAGCTCCCATCACTTCCTCATTTCTACCTGAAGAAGTCCTCTAAACAAGCTGCCATTGAACAGGACCCACAATTTTAGGCCATATAATTTTCAGGACTTTAAGAGCCTGGAGTTAGTCCTCTTT
>VZTL01004186.1:1569-18787 GCA_013400535.1 Scopus umbretta
TCAGCTCCTTGAGGAAACCAATTTATATTCCCTTTCAATGATGTGAAGGCCCATTTCTACAACCCTATGAACAGGGTAAGTGACTAGCAGATTGAGAGAGGTACTCAAGACAGGCACAAACATTCACATGAAAGAACTGAAGAGGATTTTCAGAAGACAGCATTTTCTATTGCCTTAATTACAAGAATCATACTTTTTCATTTAGATCATTCCATTCTTCTGCCAATTACTACCTTTATGATTCAGTGCCAAACAGCAGACCTTCATCAAAATTTTAGTTTCTTCAAAAATAAAACAGGAAACCTTGGCTAAATTGCTAAAGAAAATGTTTTGTTCCCTCACCCACAATGTAGTGATTGCCACCTTCTGGGAAAAATTTTCCAAGTCAGACCAACAGACAGGAGCTTTGACCTGCAGCCACCTCCAGAAAGTATCAAATACTGTCAGGAAGGCAAAAGAATGCCTGGTCACAAGGTACCGGCTTCAAATGGCAAAGCAAATTTCACACCAGCAAAACTTCTCTGTAGTCTACCCTTGAGGGAACCTATGACTAGATCTCTAGTCTAGTCCTCAAGTGCAGGTCGAAGAGGACCACAGCAGGACTATACAAATGGGCTGTGTTCCTGCTTGCAGAGTATCAGTTGAAACACTACTACTGCATATATCAATTCTGGTTTGGGGTGAAGACAAAACCAAGCCCCACTATACAAAGACAGTCATAGTTGAAATAGGATGGAGAGAGGGAGGAAGGAGTGAATAGGCTAGGAAGTATGGCCAGAAACAAAGTGAAGAGCACCTAGAGAAAATTCAAATGTATGGGCTTGTCCATAAAGCTTGTGGGAAAGAGAATTAAACACCATGAATTGCAGGCAAATGACTTAGGTGTATTAGGAGACACTCCTGCTTGAGAATTATACACATTCTTATATTACGTTGTGTAGAAACATGTATTTGTGTAGCATGATGTTTACAAAATATATATGCAAGAGCATTTGTCCTTTCATGTTTTTTCCATGTATGTGGTTATAGGCTCTCAGCAAAAAGGAAACAGAAGGCAATTCTAGCTTTGAAAGTGATGAATGAAGACTACACTGCTTAGTGTTCTTCACTACCTTTCCCTCTAAGCTTGTCTTCACCAAATCAAATACCACACAAAAGGGAAGACAAATCATAGGCTGTTGCCAATTCCTTCTGGACAACAAGGCACTCCATTAGCTTCACACCAAGAACCACAGACGAACTGCAAGCAGCAAACATCTGCTAAAAATATTCCAGTAGGTTAGCTCTAACTATTGTTCAAGTTCTTAGACAGCCATAGCTATATCTCCCCATTTTCAGGACTAGTTCACTGTAATCCTGATTACAAGACCCCACTACTCTTTCCTTAGAGTTCCACAGAAGCCACTGTATTCCTCCTTCTGGAGGTTATATTCCCACCACAGAAGCTTCACAAGTCGTGAACAAAACGACTCTGGTGCATTGACAGTTGCAGATCTGGAAAACTACAGCCAGCTTTGCATCTCCTCTTCATATTTTTGAGGATCAATGAAAGGCTTGTCAATGGACCGGATCATCAGCTCACCACAGTACACACATTCGGCTGCCACAATGTCATCAATGTCAGCCTTGATCTGTTCCCGGCTCTGCTGCCCCTTCCCCAGACTAATGGTATCTGTGTCCTTGGGACGATGGTGGCTCTTGGAAGGCTGACTGGTAGCTGCCAGCTTCTTCTGAAGATCTTCAAGTTTTGCCTGTTTATAAGCAGGAAGGTTTGGGAAAACTGCTTGGAGGAGACAGTCATAGTGAAACATGTGACCACACAAGAAAAGGTAAAAAGGGCGGTTTAGAAGTGGAAAGTCACAAGCAGCACATTTTTCCTGAGGCTCCACAGAGCCATATTTATTTCTCATTTCCTGGATGTCCTCTCGGATTCTCTTGGCACTCTGTGTGGCTTCCTCCATCTCCCTTTTCAGCTCCTCAATGTGCTTGTTGTAGTCCTCCAGGGAGTTACAGATTGCCTCCTTGAAATGGTCAATAGTGACAAAGTCTGGAAAGAATGGCAGGACATCTTCAATCTTCAGCAGGGCACAGCTGGAAAGGCAGGCCATTGCCTTCTTGACATCCTTCTCTTCCTGAACAACGTGGCGAGCAATCTTCAACCAGAGCTTCTTCCGGAGTTCCTCATCATCTTCAGGGAGATCTGCACAGGACTTGGCAAGATCAACATCCACCTAGAATTTGCACAGACAAGAAAACTGAGTTAAGCTTCCCTCTTTGTTTATGCATCATTCAACTTCAAAGCCTGCTATCCATTATAGGAGGCTTTAATAGAAAACTTCTGTTGCTACCTCATCGCCTAGGGCTGCACCACTGACCTGCTCCTTGTTTACACGTCAACCACTTCTCCCCTCCACTGGTATTACTCCCTGAAGATTTGCTTGCTACCCAGCAGGGAACAACAAAGCTCAGCGCTACAGTAAGGGCAAATCTGTGTTACAGTATCTTTGCTGGCCACACCTTTCAGCAAAGACACAGCAATGCCAACAGAAAAAATTCCAACATCTCCCTGAAGGTCAGACTAAGCTGACAAAGGCATTCTTCTATGATAATTATCACAGCTAGGAATAGGAAGTAATTGGAATCCTGAACAATAGCCACACAAGTCTTGCATAAATGCAGATATATTGAAGGTATTTTATGTTAGAGACTGAGCTTAAGACAGACAGTACTCCCCCTTGCACTTTCCATGCCCCTATGCTCATTTATGGCTTGTCACAGTCAGCTGCCTACTTAAAATAAATATGAAAGCACAGAAGTATATTATCTTTCTTTCTTCCTAGACTTAGTTGCACAGGTCCTATACTGATGAGTCTGTCCAGTTCCTCTCAATGCTTGGGTGTTCAAGATAACTTGAACAGCTACGTTCCTATAAATCATTGTATGCATGCACAGACATACACATACCTGTAAGGCAAGATCCACAGCCTCCTCATATAATTCCATCACTTTGTAAATATGAACACATGCATGGTGGTGCCCATGCTCTGCACACAGGCGCAATGCATACTTCAGGTCATAGTGGATCCTGTTTGGGTTGGTTCCTGCTTGCTCCAGGTATGATAGCAGCGAGTCCGGCCGACACAAAGCATAAAGAGACAACAGGTAGTTGTGAATGGCTTGCTGGGTTTCCTCCAACTGATAGACACAGAACTCCATATACCTAATTGCTTCATTGATCTGCTGGGTGCTGGCACTCTGGCTATAGTTAACAAGGGCTGGAATGAGATTCCTGGCATCCAGTCTACAGCCCATAGAAATCCAAGCATCAACTACCTTCTTGGGAATATGCTGGATGAGGACTGGAGAGAACTTGTAGAACAGCTTCTCATCTCTGTGCCTGGACAGCACATTTAGAGCTTCATCGTACTCATCATGCTGGCAGTGGTGAGCTACTACACGCTCGTAATCCTGCATGATGACTGCAAAGTAGACCATGTGCTCTGTGTCCCCATGGCTTGCCAACAACTCATAAATAGATGCCCGGTTATTAAATAGACAGTCTTTGTTTTTAGGACTGCTCAAGAAAGTGCGAAACTTCTCCCGTGTATCCAAATAGAGATTTCGCTGTGAGGGATCTCCTTCCAATATACCTAGCCAGTTCAGGTACAGCTCTGTTAACCACGTGGTCAGCAGAGTTGTCTGTGTCTTCTCAGAAGGCTTTAGATTACTTAGCTTCTTAATCAGAAATTCCATCAGGGCCTCTTCTTGTTTGGCTTCAATGAACTTCAGGGCAATTTCCTCAAAGTAGTTCTGGGTCAGTGCATAACATTTGGCACTGTCTAGATACCTCTTGTTTTGGAAGCAGTGCTCTGCCTCTTTTGCCAGCACAATATCTAGGCACTCTGGACGGTCTTTACAATACTCTTTGGCTAAATCAAACTTGTTCATATTCATATACATCTTCCACACATCTCTAGATTCCCGCTGGACGTGGTAGCGGAACACTACTTTCTCAGTGTGGATCCATATCTGCTGGACTGTGGGATCTTTGATCATACGTGTCAGTAAGCCAAACTTCTCCAGGAACAGATCTTGAAAAACCACCTGCCCATTCAGAGTGCATACAGCCTTCACCCGATCAGGCAGAAGCAACAGGAAGTGGAACTGGGTAAGTACAATGGATATTGGCTTGTTCACAGTTATGTCAATATCAGAAGGATAAACCCAGACCCGTTCATCACTCAAAATTGAATCAGGACGGCTGTAATCCAATGTACCATACAAAACACCATTTCCCATCATCCAGGCGAAGGAGCGTGGGTTGGAGCGCAGTTTGGGGGTATAAAAGGCTATCTCACTGAAACCAAAGCTGGCTGGAAACTCCCGGAAGCTGGGCAAATGGTCAGCATGCATAGCAAATATAGAGCTGAAGCCCTGCTGCTCTGTCCCTTCGGGCACTTTGCCAACAAACTGGAAGAGTCTCTTTTGAGTGGTGGCTATAATAAAAAATTTCCCTTCTATCCCTCGTTCAATCTCCAAGCAACAGACTGGGGCAGGTCCCGATTCCTCCTCCAGAGTGTAGACCTGTCGGAAGTACTGGTCAGGATTAGTGCTGAAGAGGCTTCCCTCGCTGACAGAGATTTCAGCCTCAAAGATCTGCCCCTGGGCTGTGCCCACCAGGATAGGCCCAGTGTTGGTCTCTGAACCAAGAAATTTGTTCCAGCCCACACTTTCGATCAAGTGGCCTTTCCAGCGGGAGAGTGCTCGCACTTTCTGAACACTTCTGTTCAGGTAAAGGCATTCACTGGTGTTCAGAGCAATCAGGAGATGAGAGCCTGTCAACAGGAGAGGGGTATGGGAAGGAGAAGGAGAGAACAAATTAAGCAAGCCTTATTTGCCTAAGCAAGCCAAATTCCTGAGGCTTCTAATCCTCACATTTGATAACCTCTGATATCAACACACTTAATCCAAAACTTTCCCAGGCATTCATAGGAATGTGGGGGATTTCCATGCTGGATCAGAACAGTAGTCCACATGTTGCAAACTTAAAGCTGAGCATATCTTTCCAAACTTTTGTTTTTTTAAAATCAGTCAGGGCTACAGTGAGCTGCAGATGTTTGACAGTCCTTTTTAAAAGTGCTGATATCAACACATACAGCACAGCATGACTGCAAAGACTTCCTTTTACTAGTTTTAGCAGCCTTGCTCAGAACAGCCTGTGTTCATTTCAGAGAGTTCAAAAGCAACACCACCACCAACACAACAAGCCAGTGTTTTTCTAACAGCACAGGGGCAAATCAGTAGGCAGGGCCCCTGGGAAATGGAGTCCTGCCCACAGAAGAACCACCTGTTCTCCTTATCGACAGGACAGAAAGAAAACTCCTTCACCAGTGCTTGTTATGTACATTCAGTTACATCCGCTGCCAACCACTGCCTGTAAATATACGTAGCTCATTGCCTCACCTGTGTGGTCCAAAAACATCTTGTAGACTTTGGCTTCATCTTTGCGTCCCAGCTCTACCTGATTAGGTTCATCTGGCTTCCCAAGATCAATCCTGCAATGAGAAACCATGAAAGCATGCTTCCAACAAAAGTTCACGTAGGTGTAATTGCTTACTGTTTTCCATATTGGGTTCACAGCTTCTTACCCAGTTTGTAATTGTAAGTTCTCTAGCAACTTAAGGAAAAAAAGGCACAGGAAAACAAGCAACAACTTCAGGTCTCTGGCAGTATTACCTGAGAAGGGTGTCTTTGCCAAGGCTCATACAGAGCTGGTTAGAGGAGACCACTAAGCTGTTAATTTTCTCTGGAGGAGCAAAATCAATCCTTTGCTTGTTAAATATTGGTGTCTCCTTCTCCAGTCGTGCATTCACATATCCTGGAGAAAGAATATGAACACTTAAAACCAAAATAAGACAAAAAACCCACAACAACCACCCCACACTACATCAAAATCTAACCTAAAAGTCTAGAAGGATCATGGCCTACGCTGAGTTTTACTGAAAATGGAACGTGCTCCATGGAGCATGAACACAGAGAGCAGCACTCATGTAGATAAGTGCAACAGAAAAGAAAAATAGTAATATACTTTACTGCCTTGTCACAGAACTGCAAACTTGTCACAAGCATAAATTTGAAAGCAGACAGAATTCCAGGGGAAGCCACAAGACTGTCACATAAACTGCATAAAAAACTGAAAATGAGAGTCGAATCACGAAGTAATTTGTTTTCCTTGGTTGACAGTTTATTTGTTCAACACAGGAAAGAATGCCTGGTGTTACATAAGACACAAAGAGGACTCTGGTTTGTCACTCCTGTACAAGCTACCCGAGAGACCACTGCGGCGCTAACTGAAATATATTTCTCTCTTATTCCATGTTGGAATTGAATGAGCTACCATACTTGACATCCATCATTCACAAGCTAAAGCTGTTTTTAAAGCCATATTGGGTTTTTTTGTATCCACACAGCAGAGAGAAGTTTGTTGGATTATTTGCTGCACAGAACACAGCTGGAGGTCACAATGATGCTTTTACCATAACCCTGTTTTACCAACTATAACACTATCCTAATTGCAACTTTCCAGTTCTTGCTGGAAGGCCAGTACTTATTAGAGCCAAAACAATAACCGAGACCCGGTGATTGCTGAATCAATGCTCCAATCCTGGCATAAATTGCTTCCTGAGCCAAAAAGCATTCAGACTGGCTTACTGTTTCATGGCAAATCCCAAGATGGAGTCAGACTAACTTAACCCTCAGATCCTTTCAAAAACCATGCCTGAATTCTAAGAAATGCCCACTTAAGGTTAGAGTTAAGGGTTGACATTTGACAAGACACGGCCACCTTATGGGATACATGTTGCATTTTAAGCCCAACCAAGCAAACCCGACAAATCAATGAACTGAAAATGGGACTGTGTACAACCACAGCAAATTAGCTCACGTGACTAAGTTAAGTATTCAGATAGGCAGTTTAGGCCCAACCAGCTTGGGAAATGTGGCATCCATAGGAAGGCATGTTGAGGGATTACTTATGAAGGAGATCTAGGCGGGAAAGGCAGAGAACAGAGAAGTAAGGTCTGACTTGAGGGAAGTGACATACTTCTGCAGAAATATGTTAATAAGTAAATAAAACTTATAAATCTATTGCTTTAAAAACCTCTTATCATCTTCAGTGCAGACGGGCAAAGCACCAGATGCAGTTCAAACTCTAAGACTTGTTCCTTTGGCTACAACAAAGGCAAAAGCCCAGCCACAGGCAAGCAGTCAACAAACTGAAACTTTTAAGACGATGAACCTGAAGCACCGTGTGGCAGCACAGAGAAGCAGCATGACAGATTTAGTTTTCATTGAAGACGTGTAGACCTCTGCACCCAAAAATATGGGACTTGCAGAAACCATGCCATTCTATTCCTAAATGAGGACAGCTCCTTTATGGTCTTCCTATGAGGAAGCAAAAAACCACAAGAGCGCTCAGATATGCCAGTGAACTGCAAAATAAGGCGGTGTTCTTATAAAACCAAAACAAAGTGATGATACTCATTAGCAAAATCCTGGAACATCTGTGCGTCCACAAACAGATCTTATCACAAAGTTTCATCCGTATCTGTCCCATGAGACAAGTTTTCCCAGTGACTGAATTTCCCATACACACAAAGTTTTACATAACCCTCTGACAAAGAAAACAGCAGAGGGTCTAGGTCTGACCACACTACCTCAAGCTAGAAAGCAAGACAGACTGATGCATTGCTAGGTTAACCCATCTGCTTCGCTCCACATGCGAGTGAAGGATTTCTAAAGCAAGCAGATCCATGCAGCAGTTAGCCTGGACAGGAAGATTAAAAACGAAGAGAGCTATAGCAAGTTACGGCCATTCATGGCCAAAGTAGCTAACTAGGAAGCTGTAAACTTGAAGAAAAAAGAAACCTGGGATTCTATCTCAGAGGAAACAGACTGCTTCCATTCCAAAAAGCATAGGCCTGATACTCTCTAGACTGGGACTAACAGCACCACTTCAAAGCACACTCAGCACCTATAACCTCCCCAGATTATCCTGAAAAACTCTAATTTCGCCATGTTGCTGTGCAAAGGGGCAATGCAGTAGTGGAAAGCAGCCTGCTAACACTACAAATCCTTTAATTGTCTCTTCTACCCATGCCTTCTCTTTGCCTCTGCCTCAACACTAGACCAGCTGCGGGATCTTTAAAAGATTCTTGTTTTAGAGGAAAGATGCACATGCAGGAACAGAAAAAGCAACCACAATCTGAGTAGGCAGCCTTTTGCTCAGCACATATGTTTTTTTCTTACACATTGATCTGCATCTTAAACATTATGCACTTATGCAAATGTGCGTTCCTTCCAGTTAAGCAAAATAGATGTTCTTCTTTACAGATTAAGGAGCTGCAATGCCACAGCTTAAATTTGCTGGTATGAACTGCGGTTCAAACATGCAGACAAAACTCCCAGGCTGCAGATTTACATGATGTCACAGCTAACCAATAAATATAAACAAATATTTATATATATAAAAAGGAAGGATTACTCTGATAGGAAAAACCCACATACCAACAGATCGCCAAGTCAAATTCATTCAGGCAATCTTGAATTTTTTTCAGATTGCCACCAGGCAAAACAAGGCTGACTGAGACAGCAAAGAAACCCCAACACAGGAAGGAAAGGGAGCAATTAGCACCGATACACAGGTAGGGGTTTTGAGTTGGGGTGAGTTTTTTGGGGGGTTTTTGTTTGTTTGGGGGTTTTTTGTGTTTTGTTGTTTGGTTTTTGCTTTGTTTGGGGTTTTTTGTTTTTTTGTGTGTTTTGTTGTTTGTTGTTTTTTTTTTTTTAATTTAGTCACAGTTCAAGCCAGTGCATTGGATTCCAACATTCTGGACTCTTTAGGGCAGGATCCATTACAATTATAACAATTGTAAGATCACCATCACTAACATGAGGATTTTAGCTAGCGTCCGTAACAGCAGAAGGACGCACTCTTTAGCTTACAGCTCTCTATACAAAGGAGATGTCTATTTTATAATGTGCATTGCTTTCAAACAGTCTGCTCCTTCATCCTGACCCCAATGTCCCTCTTCTTCTCAGGCGAGATTCTACTGCAGCATTTCCCACCCTGATTTCTGGGAAAATCTGCATTTTTCTTTAAAGCTTTTAATCCTTTCAAAGATCTAAGCTCACTAACATCAGTCATGTCTAGCTGGTCAAAGGAGGTCTGTTCGTGCTGTAATTGCAGTACTTTAAGTTGGCAACAGAATCACTGCTTGGTTACCTACAACTTTGAGAAACAGCACTCACTTTAACAAGCACAGGGAACAACTAACTGAAACAGAGGAATAAGTTTTAACATCTTCCAAGATCTCCAACCTAACCTTTAGGACTACTTTCAGGAAGTTAACTATTTACTTGCATCTTTTTCCAAAATCAATTTGCTTAAACTTCAGATTGTCCACAACTTCTACTGACCCAAGTTTTGTTCAAAATCACCAGTGCAGTCTGATTTAAGAATAATTAAAATCCTGATTAGGTTGTGCCTGTGTAATCAAGCAGTTTCCAAAACTTCCTTTGCCAACATCAGTTGTCAGCAAACAGGCAGATTTCTCAACTGAAAGACAGCCATGACCGAAGACAGCGTTGCAGCAGTCAAGAAGAAAAGCTGAGTCCTTGAAAATTTATTTTTGGTAACATAGCTTGTCCCAACACTGTTTTGCACAACACTTATTCAGGACACTTATTCTTTATCTAACATTACACAACAAAATAGCTATGCATGTTAAAACAAACACAGGGAACATAGCTACTTCAGTACCTAGACTCAGAGTAATTCTGTCTGCGTATTTATACTCAGTAATATACATAGTATGACATAATTCATCAATTCTTATCACATATATAAACCTCACAACCTGGTTTTCCCAAAGGTTAACAGTGGACAACACTATAAGAAAAACTTGAATGTGTCCATGCATTTCCAAACTTGTAATTCTGTCCTGGTTTCAGCTTAATTCAGAGTTAATTTTCTTCCTAGTAGCTGCTATAGTGCTACTATAAAAAATGCCAGCTCTGCATAGCAGCTGGTACTACCACAACAATACCAGGTAGAACAGAATCCTCTCGTAACCTACGTTTCCCTGCCACACTCAATAAAATGTTGTGAGGTGGCATCTAATAGGGAACAGTTACTGAGCCTAATAAACCTTGAATTTATCATGAAATATACCTGCCATTTGTTTGCTTTCTCTCACACAAAAGAAACAACTGACTGGTCATCACACCATTACTTTACATTGATCATACACTTCCCTAAATAGTGCAGTATACCAAAACTTCACAGACCTTGACAGAAAAGTTTAATAGTGATACAGATTGGTTTCTTGATAATCTTCTTCAGCAGTAACCTTGCCAACGTGTAGTAAGCTTAAGGGAAACACTCCAAACAACGAAACCTTTGGTAAACTGCCCCTGGGTTAGGCAACTAACCCCGTGCAGGTACAACCGTGCACACAGCCAGAATACTGTGGCTGTAACAGCTGGGTTCCTCGGAGGCGGGGGGAGGAAGCAAGCTGATGAGATGATCTCAGAAAACTTCCACAGCTCTAAACTGTATGGTGCTTAGGTGTGGTTATAATTTGCGACTATGAAGGCATGCCACTTCACGTACACGTGTTTCTAGCACACACCACTTCATGGCATAGGCGCCTATGGCCTTATGAAGTCCTCCCACAGATAACCAGCACTTCATTTGTGCCAAGACGACCCGCATCACCCAGAGCTTCATCAGGAACCGAGTGTCCCCTCGTGTCAAGACATTTCTCACAGCAAATGATGGAAAAACAAATCGCAGCAGAACATTATACCACATACACAGCAACACACCTTTACTGGAGGCACTCCCCACAGCCTGATAAGCCCTACTCCCCAGTCTGCCCCCACCTAATGAGCTGCCACCTTGCCTCCCCCCTCCCAGCAGGAAAACCCGCAGCGAGGCTCCCCGCACACTGGAGGCCTCGCCGAGGGGCTAACGGTGGGAACAGGCCCCCAGCCAGCCGGCCGGACACCGGGCCGGACCCTCCACTGGGGGGGACACACGACATGCCCAGGGCCTGGCTGTAGCCACAGCGCCGCGCTGCCCCCGGGAGCCGGGCCGGGGCAGAGGGTTGCGTGGGCGCCGCCGCGCACGTACCGGAGTGCGGGATGCCCACGCTGGCGCGGCTCTGCTGCACGGAGGCGGAGCAGTAGAGGGAGTCTTCATACTCATCCAGGATGGAGGCCATGGCCGCCAACGGTCACCCGCCAACGGCCACCGGCACCCCAGGCCCGCGCCGGCCGCTTCCGCCAACGCTCAGCTGACCCCCATCACGTGGCCGCCCGGCGGCGCACTGCGCCCGCGCGGCGGCCCCGCCCCTCTCCCTCGCGCGCGGGGCGGGAGCCTCCTTGAGGGACGGGGTTCTCCCGCCTCAAAATGGCGGCGCCTCGTCCGCGCTGCGAGGTTGTTAGGTTACGCGTGTTGTCGCAGCCTGGACCTTCATGTCCCTAATAATACCCTAAAGACGGTTGTCGGCCCTTGCTTCCAGGTCTTGGGGTGCGTGCAGACACAGCAAGGCTTGCGGGCCCTGCACGTTCATGCAAGTGTCCATGGCTTCTAGTCACTGCTGTCGTGTCGTGTGCAGCCATGTGCGTGATAAATGACCTGATGAGCGCATCAGCGTGCTTTACTGGGATCGCTTAGTTGTGGTGGTTCTGCAAACTGCTTTCTAGTGATCCTACTGGTTGCAACCAGGAATGGGCTAGTTTTAAACACTCCTGTAAAAACTCTGGTGCTGTGACTCTTCTGTAGCACAGAGCAGTAAAATCTTGGCTTTATTGCTAAAATAATGATTGTGGAACAGCATATAGGGATTCAGCATGAGGCTGTCCTTGAACTGTGCTCGATTTACTCTGCAAGTTTATCCCAGCCTTCTAGATGGTGTGTTGGACCCAGCTTCTGTATCACATAAATAGTAGTTCAGAGCTGGGCTTTTCTTTTGTTCTGATTATGCCAACAATTGTTATTAAACTAGCCAAATTTATAACAACAGCGTTAACAAAAAGACTAATCTCTTACACAACACTTTTGGGTTTCATCATATATCAAATGAATACAGATGTACATGTATATACTGTATGTATACTATATACTGTGTATTCTATGTAATCTTCACAACACTTTCTGGAAGGCACAGAGAAGTGTTGTCCCACGGGGTACAGGACAGCTTGCAACACAGAGAGATCCATTACAAGATAGAGGAGGTCTTCCCAAACTTAGCTTGCAAGTTAGGTGACAGCGAGACGCCATCAGCAGCAGTGGCATGTGGCTGGCTTTGAACAAACAAGAAAGTTACATCTCCTTTTTCTCTGCCCTTTTACTGGACACCTCACCCCCATAAACAAGGGGTCCAACCTGAATTGCTCAGCCTCAGGCCTTCTCCCAAGCGCTGAGCCAGACATGCAGAGCGCACACTAGCTGGGTTCCTGGAGGCTCCCATAGCACGCCTCCATGGGGTCACCTCTGCCTGCTTTGCCAAAAACATAAGATGGCTCTTCCTGACTCAGCCTGCCTGCAAGTGCTGGCAGGAGCTGAGACCCAGCTCCAGCCTCTGCTGTTTACCCTCTTTCTGGGGCAGCTCTGAGCCAAAACAACAAAACCACATTCCTTTGCTCTCCAATCATCCTGATCATCATAAACAGCAACTGTTCTCTTTCAGGTTCTCAAAAGGTACACACAAATTACATTAGGTTTAGGGTAATGAGGTAGGAAGGGACTTCTTGGACTATCAGATCCATTCTCCCACTCTTGTAGATACCACATCATATAGTCCTTTCTCTATTCCTATCAAGCTCTGTCTGAAAGCATGGGTGTTGTTCCCCCCGATTGCTCCAGCTCATACCTGTTCCAGATGCTGGTTACGCTCATGATTTCAAGCTCTGATTTCTAGTCTAATGTAAGCTGTGGCTAGTCTGAATCCATTTTTTCTTGTTCAAACACTGTCCTTTAGCATAAAGGACATTTTAGGGCGTGATTTCCTTTGCAAAAATCATCACCAATCATAGCCTTCATTCAGATGTACCAAATCCAAGATTTACTAAACCAAGAAGTTCTTGCCTTTGTCCTCTTAAAAAGAGGAGGCAATTGGTTTTCCTGGAGCATCTGAGTAGTTCTCTGTATCAGTTGCATCTTCAGCTCATGTTTATGTAACAGGGGTGAGCATAGTTTGATGCCACATTTCAGATGAGGTCTCTCCATGTTGCCTTCAACAGTGATGCTTATACTTTTTCTCTTTTTAGTCACAATTTCAGCAGTAGAAGACTGAAGGGTTATTTGGTAAAAGGGAAATCAACTGTCTTGATATATATCTGGAAATTAAGCTAAGTTGAAATTTGTGCACAAATTTCTCAGTGCCCAGCTCTGTGAGGTGTTTTCCATTCAAAGCCTCGATCAGGACATATCTTTATACGCTTCTTTTCTTTCTTCTTGGTCAGGTCCAGATATGGAAGAGATTTTCTTTCTCATTCTGGCAGATATTATTGCCAGTTAGGACTGATACCTCATGAGAAACATTTGTCTGATTTTAGTGTGGTTAAACTGGAAGCCAGATCCTCACCTTATTTGGAAATGAAACATCAGCCTAAAGCTAATGCAAGCCCACAAGCCTGCTCCGTCCATCTGCACTATCATCTGCTATGACTATTTAATTTACAAACATGTGCAATAATTATATCCCAGTGCTGCATTCACAGATTTCATATTCTGAAAAGAAGGGGAGAGCAAGGGTTGCAGGCAAAAGATTTATCAGCTCTTTGATTCACCAAGAGTATGTGGAGAATTAGGTGATTACATTTGGTGTATAGTAGTGGTACAAGTCTATAAGAGGAAAGAATTGTAGGAAAGAATTAAGGGGAGCGATTTTGGTGATGGGTTTGGATTGGAAACCTAAATTCTGGTCTTGTTTTTGTGTGGCTGTGATCACACCCAGAGTCATTTTGGCTTAAACAGTTAACATTTTCTCCAAGCTATGGACACAGCTATCGACATCTAGATGCTGTATGACATGCTAATCTCTTCAGCTGCCTTGAGGAACAGATTCTAGATAATGGCATTGACAAACATATACTGTGTCCAAGGTCTGGATTCCCAGCAGATTAAGCCTGTCTAAGTCTGGCCTTCCACAACACTATGTCACTGTCACCCCTGGCTGCCCTGTCTGGCCCGTACTTTGTGCCAGTATTAGTGCACGTGTGATTGCAGAGTAGGCAGCGCATTGCCCGGCAGCAGACGACTGTGTGAATCACGGTCTAAACATGAGTGCTGGTGTGGAAGAGAGGGCAGGAAGACGTGGCTGTGGGAAGAGGTAAGGGCAGAACAAAGGCAGATCAGATTTAAATGACTTGAACTGCCCCTGAGATAACCTAGCAACACAACTATAATTTGAATTAAACCCTGGACTTCCTCACATATTTCCACTACAGATGTGGTACTGATCACTCCACCTCACTGTCTATAGAATATTCCTTCACTGTGTTCAACATAAAAAATACACTGCGTTCATAAAAGCCATAGGCAAATAAGTGTATTTTCCCAAGTGCAACAGCCTCCATAAAACACCAACAAAGATGTAATATACAGCCAGGTTCTCAGACACCCCGCAGATACCTATGTCCCCCACGCAATCAAGAGACCGACTCCCAAGAGTGACACTTCCCCAGTGACACAGACAGTGTCTCTGAGTGACCACTTGAATTCTATGTGCACATTTACTACAGTAAAAGAAAGTACCGTGGCTGTGTAACTATGGGTATCATGGTTACCCATTAGAACCTGAACTGGAGCCTATATGGGAAGCCATACAACAATTATAATTTACACTAGAGGAGATCAAAGCTCGAAATGAGTTTGCCAGAGCCTACCTCCTAACCATTAACCGACCTCCCACGCTCTCCATACTCCTTGTCAGACTTCCTGC
Source organism: Scopus umbretta (assembly GCA_013400535.1). Taxonomy (NCBI): domain Eukaryota; kingdom Metazoa; phylum Chordata; class Aves; order Pelecaniformes; family Scopidae; genus Scopus; species Scopus umbretta. Next base: position 16,578 of record VZTL01004186.1, read on the forward strand.
GGACCTGCAAATGCTGGGTGGAATTGTACGATGCCAGAGCAGCAATCGCAGACCTGCTTACCACAGCTCCTCTGACACCTTAAGAAGATTTCCCACAAGTGGACTATCAAGGTCTGTTGATGCTACATGTGCACTCCAGGGCACGCTGCCCTTCAGTAAGCACACCAAGTGCCCTCATGGAAACTACAGGCGTAACCCGTCAGTCCTAGGATGAGCATACAAGCACCAGAGAGAAAAGGCAGAAACATGCTCTTACAGTGAGAAAACCTTCTTCCCATCACCAGCACCCTGTGGCTAATCCCTCAGTTCTGATCCTCAAGGAGGATCTATAAATGATAAGCTTGAGAACTGAAACTGGTAACTTGGTGGAGACAGTAGTCTTACAGCATTTTCTGGTTTTCCTAGTGATCCCTCTACAACCGAGCCCTTCGCTGTTTGGTGTTAACTGCCTGTCTTTCCCTGTTTCACATGGGGGATATGAACCTTATCACCTTCCTCCTGCTAATTCCCTCATCCCTTCCAGTTAAGTGTTAACTCCTCTTTTTGCATAAAGTGTCTAATTGATTGACATAATTGAGTTAAGCTCAGAGCATTGTCTCCCAACCTACCTTTAGTCTGAAGTTTGCTGTTTCTGTTTCAGATTTAAAGAAAGGGCTTTGAGTCCCTTAGACCTTGCCCACTTCTTTACATTTATCAGTTGATTTATTAAAAGATGTGCTTTCTCCAGCAGATGGCAACATACTTCTAAATCATTGATAGAACACCTGAGAGGTAGGACTCGTTCCTATGCAAGTCAAGTAAGAGATGAATTTGTCTTTGAGAAAGGGGCTGAGCGCAATATAGGTGCTTATCTTTCCTTGGAACATTTAACAAAATATTTCTGAAGCTAGTGGCATTGTCATTTAATTTATATTTATTATTCTGTAATCTTAAAATGTAGTATAATGTTGTTGTGGCTCTTTGCTTCCGCATTTAAGTAGAGTGGCAGTGAACAGATGAACCAGAACATCTCTGTTCTGTTTTAAAGTAGTTCAGAGGCAAGGAGAGTGGGAACTGTGTTCTCACATTGTTTCTCTCCTTTTTTTATTTTCCTAAAAGGCATTTCAAAGTCAGACATCTCCAGTGCACACCAGAAATACCCATTAGCTGCTATAGAACTGTGAAGTATTTTTATTGCTACGGACTCAGAAACTACGGAGCTCCTATCAGTCAAGAGCTCTATATGGGAAAGCAATGACTGGGATCTTTCTTCCTTTCATTTCAGCTGTAATAATTTTTCTGCGAATAGCCGAAGCCTGATTTTCCACTGACTTGTGCGTTGTGGCTATTTCTGCCTCTGCAACGGTGATAGAAAATGATATGAAGAAGCATTTGAGATCACTTCCTGCAGGTCGCAGTGACTGGAGGAGGCAGACCACAAGGGAAAACTGGACTCAGGCTCTTGTCTTCACCCTTTTGTCTGTCACTTCTTTTAAGTGGTAATTACGCTTGATTTTTCCCAGGGAGGATGCACACTCAGGTGCCTGACAAAATGCTGGTGACTCAGCACTGGTTGTCTCATTGCTTGCAATTACGAAGGCGACTTGGCCGGGCAGCAGCTGCACCTTGACTTCTTTAGCGTGTCTCGTGGCATCAGGGGATCCAGTTTGCTGTGGCACCTGCACTCCAGTTTAGCCCCTCTCTCAATCTAGACCCCCACACGCCTGCCCCGGTGCGTGGTGGGGTTGTCGCCTGCTCTCATCATCCCCCATTTCTCATTGTTTTGTGTTTCCTCACACGTAGCACTGTGAAGGGATTCAGAAATGTGATCCACGGGCATCGTTTGCAAAGGGCGTGTATTGACATACGCAGCCCACTTGTACAAACGTAGGTAAAGCTGAAGGCCAGATTTGCTCACGACCGTGTTGGGAGCGGTTGATAAATTTTTCTCTCTCCCTTGGTAAGAATGGAGCCCTGCTGCTTTTAAAACTGAAGTCTGCAAACTCCCACAATAGGCAATGCTTTTTCAGAAGCAATGTTAGTAGTTCAGTAGGCTTTGCAGAGGACTATGATAGTGGCTCCCGCTCTGTGACTGTCCAGCAAATTGGTGTGTGACCACGCATAAGTACAAAGTTACAAATGAGATCAGCCAGAGAGGTAGAATATGATGTTGTCAGGGTGCAGTATTGCTCAGGAGGCTGTGAAAATCAGGACCGCTAGCTGCAAAAAAA
>VZTL01004196.1:1206-11774 GCA_013400535.1 Scopus umbretta
ATTACTAGAAAAACAAATTAGGAAGCCTATCTCCTTTGCAAGTCCATGGAAGATGATGTCCATAATACCCAACTGTTCCAAGATGTTTAAACTAATGGAATGATTTATTTATCATTGATTTTGAGTGAATAGCGAACAAGCAGGTTTAAAAAGTAAGCCTTTCTGGACAAACCCAAATGCCATGTCAGTAAGCTTTCAATGTGTCTTACAATGCCTAACAAAAATTAATTTCCTTTTAATTTGAAAATCATGTTATATTTTATAAACACTGAAAAGTGATAATTCTGTCAACAGTAGAAAATTACTCTATTTTACTTTTTTCTTTTCTCCCATAGCAGATGAGAGAATAAATAGCTTTTAGAGAATAGGTGTTTAAGACTGATCTTATCTTTTACCTCCAGTCACAGCACATGAGGATACATTGCCCTTTTCTTTTAGCTGCAAAGGATTTCTTGCTACAAGGACATGGTCACTACTGCTCCTAGGAGGAATTATTATCAAAGGAATAACATGTAATGATTATAAGTGTGAACATGCAGGTTGGGGCTATCAACATTTGTCCTTGCTCTTAAACTTGTCTTTGTTAATAACAGAACAAATTACCTAAATTGACTCATAATAAAGACAATCTTCCCCACAGGATAGGAATCAAGATGGTTGGTTTCCTTCCCTTTATTATGTTAGTGCAAAAGAAACCCTCTTTTTCCACTGGGCTATTTACTAATTACAAGCAATTAATCATTAGTATGAGCATTTATACTGTGGGATTTTGAAATATTATAATTTGGAAAAACTGAGCATAACATTTAATTGTTTGGTTATATTTTTCTGCACTTGACAGTGTCCTCCATAGTTGCTTGGTTTTGAAATTGGATGCTATTTAAAGAGATGGGAGCAGCAACAACTTATGCCAGGCTCAGGTCAAGTCCAATTTCTTTTTAAAGATGTTGGATAATGATATTTTATTCCAAATCAAAAATATGTTTAAGCTGGAACAGAACCAGAATGACAGTNTTTAAGCTGGAACAGAACCAGAATGACAGTCTGGGAAAGCTATTTTACAGTTTAAGAACCCTATTCATCAATAACTGATGAAGAAACACTTAAAAAAGGGATTTTTGGCACTACATGAAGTGATTAGAATGGAGCACAATGAATGTTCATTGAATAAGTTTACATTATGATAACATTAATCAACATGGGGTATTCAGCATGCCCTTAAAAATACAGGACTAGAGAGGAACAGCACAGATTAGTGAGGGAAGTCTCAGGAGGTTTGGAGGTTCAGATTAAATAAGCATCCAGAGACTGACTGCAATCAAGCAATCAAGTCAGACCCAAAAAAAGCCCTGCATGAGTTGAACCTGTTGTTACAAGTCATTGAGCAACAGGGTTTTTTAGAATGCAATTGCAGCTGCAATTTTTTCTTCTAGTGTCTCAGCAGCATGAAATGTGCTGAACAGGGCACCAAAATCCTACCTATAAGAGCATTCCTGTTGCCCTTTTATTGCACCCACCTAGGATCAGAAAACAAAGCAAGATAAGTGCACAGCATTTCAGAAGTTACACCACAACCCTATTTTAGGAAGTTCAGCTCCCTGGTCAAAACACAGCACCTTGTCAGACAAGGACATTAAGTTAAATAAAAGAACGTACAAATAAGATGTAACATGATTTCAGTTCACCAGATGGTGGTATTAAGGTACTGCAAACAGCACTAAAACAGTGTTTGAGCAATGTTTATTGTTTGCCCCAATATGTTTCTTTAAAAGCACTAGATGTATCAGGAATACAGAGTGACACATCTCTTGCTCCCTTAGTGAAAATCGTTTTCCAAAGTCTGCTACATATAGCAGGAGTAATCATCTTCTAAGGCAGCATGCCGTATGGCATTCCTAAACTGGAGGTTAACTGGAGCAAAATCCCATGGAGCCTAGGGGATAGACTCTCAGGGAGAGAAGATGCTTCAGGCTGTGTTTTCAGGGGCATCTGTCTCTGACCAGATACTGGGGCTCCAAACAAGACTCCTGCACAGGCCTTTCCGTGCTCTGTTCAGTCTCCTCATAACCCACCCTTGAGGGCACACATGCTGGTCTGCACAACACCCCACAGACAAATACTCTTACACATTGAACACATATTTGTCTTTTTTGTTATTGTTCTACCCAATGTTTACATATTCATATTTTACATTAAGTAGCATGCTACCTAGGTACAAAATGGTCTATTTAAAAGTTTTATGACAGAAGAAGCTTCTTTGTTACTCTGTAACAGTGTTTTATTCCCCTCTCGGCTTATAACCTGAGTTACAGAAGACAAAAATAAGACTCCATTCTGTGAAAGAAACATTCCTGAGATTGAAGAGCAACCAAAAGAAAAAAGATATTTGAGAAGAAACTCACTGAGGCCTGGGAAGAAGTCGCCCTTTCCCTTACCCCCCGAAAACCAACAGAAAACACATACACAACAATCAACGACTGCAGCAGACATTGCGCGAGGAGAGCCACCTAAATACCAAATAGAGCAATGAAGACTTCTTTCAAAAGCCGTGGAAGTTTCAGTTACTGTGAGCACAACACAGGCAGAGCATGTATTTCGTGGCGTAAGCCTTGATGACATCCGAATTCAACACACTGCTAACTGGTAGTCACCAAATCCCAAGGGAGAGTACTTAATCTTTCAAGTTGAGGTCTTAATTGCTAAACCATGTGGGGCAGCAAACTCAGCAGCTTCAGCACAATGTATTGTATCAATAAAATACCAGTAAGAGGAGACACATTTTATATGTGGACCAGAAAAAAGCCAAATCCAAAACCCAGAAACCGATCACAGGAAGGGCAGTTAAACAGAAGAGAAAATATTATGGTATCATTTCTGTTTCATATCACATAAACATGCAAGTGTTCAGCAATTACTCAGCAATTGCCAGACAAAGGCAGGCTTTATGTTTTCTTGAAGAAAACACAGGGTAATTATGCCAAGTTGCTGAGACACTACTGTAGCTTGTAACGATTGGGCTTTATAATAATGAATCATCACAGAGGATAGCACTAATCAGCCATAATACTGAACATAAAAGCTATTATTCACACAGTCCTCACACTTACTACTGTATCAGTAGATTGCCTACATAGTTTCCATATTATCATTAAAAACCTGTGTGATGTATATACACATTTATGCACTCAGCCCACCAGGTTTTCTGTCTGGATCTGGTTCACAATTAACTCTTTTAAAGCTTACTAGATCTTCGTCAGGAAAGAATACAGCCATAGACTATTAAAAATATAAGTCATCAAAAATATAGGTCTTTACACTTTGAAAGCCCAAGATCTGAGAGAGGCAGGCAGACACAAAGGCGTTTTTCAAAGGACTAAGAGCTGGATTGGGCTCTAGTCTAGAAAGTACAAAGGCTGCATATATTATATAAGATTGCTCTCATTACAGAAGGCACCATAAATCTTGAAGAAGTACAGATAACTACAGAGAATCAAAAGATTGAAGAGGAGGAATTCCTGCTAATATACTTGTACTCTGAAGAGTGACTTTGTTTAAAGGGCAAAGCCACATTCCATCATCTCCGAATCTCAACAGCGCAGTCAAAATTGCTCCCGGAGCAGGAAAGCAGTTCTATTTACTGCTCTTTCAAACTCCCCAAGAAACCTGAAATTCAAGCTGGTTAGTTCTGACTTGCAGAATTCTCCACAAGCTTGGATAAAAGGCACATGAATTCATACCACATTTATGCACCTTTTAATCCTGCGGTCTTGGGAACCACACAGAACATAGAACAGGCAAGGATTTGAAGCGGCTACTGAGCAGCTGGCCTGCCTTCAGACCCAGTCACCACTTTAGCTATTGATACTTGGACCACAAGACCAGTATATACTTTTTCATACCTGGTCAGATGCACAGGGCTGACAGGTGTATGTAACACCTTACTGTTTAAAATTATATAAGTGACTGCAAGCCTGCAAACATCCAGTGATCAGAAACACCAAGTAACAGGATACCACTTCCAGGTAGTCACTTTAAAAAACAAACCCCACAGTTTAAGGGTTCCTTTATTCTTTCCTCATCTGAGCTCAATGAAGATTGCCATGGCTGGCTGTAAACACTCACTAATGTTCCCACATAATAGAAACATAGTAGATAAGACTAAGCATAAAGTGTTAGTGTTTGCAGTTTTATGTTAACCTCTTGAATGGCACTTTCTTAAACTGGGCATGCTTCACAATCCTCTACCTTTGATCTAGACTTAACCACTTTAAAAGGATTCCATTTTATGTTTTACTATGTGCAAGGCCAATTATAGTAGGCTATGAATTGTTAGGTGTCTGTCCTCAGTTACATGCTCAAATGTTTAAACATAGAGACAGATTTTTGAACTCTTCCATAAGCAGTTCATGTTAATAAATCCAGATGAAAGCCCCAGCTTTCTCTATCACATAGGATGATTACACAGTGTCTAGGTTTGTATGAACTAATAAGACATACATTTCTGAAATATTAACCATTATTCCATCATGTTCTGGAATTTTAAGGGTATTTCAGTCTCCTTGTTCAATTGCATGAGGGCGGATAAAGTTGTCCTTTACATGCATTTATCTACTCGCATGCCTTGCATTAACTACAAAAGGAAGCCTTCAGTTTCCAGGAAAGACCGCATAGATCTTTTTACACCATCTAGCTCTAGCTCATTGTCAGGGCTAAAACAGCCCATCACAACTTGGACAAGCTGCATGCTTGCTCACAGTCTGAGCCAGCACTGCCTGCAGATGACAGCAGTGCCCAGCAAGTTACAGCAGTGTTCTGCAGGATCCTGTCATCTACAGCAATTCACAAGAGGGACACCCAGAGAGGTATGCCTCAGAAAGCTATATGCTTCTCTCTTGTAGGGAATTAAAACTGCCCAGAACAGCCAAAAAGTTTTTCTCCTGATGTACGGTTTCAGTGGTACTACAGTGCTTCATGTAACATTACCTTTACATGGTTTAATCCAATCCATCATTCTGAACAGTTAGTGTTTATAGGAGTGACATACTTTGGGAAAGGCATCTCCTCAATTCATGTGCACATACTTCCATAGCACAGCAACAGTCCTGCACTGAAGCATGTTATTTTAGGTCCGTGAAGATGAATTGGTTACTGTTCTTATGCCATTTTGCATGCCCAATTTAACTCTGGGTTTTTTTGCTTCATGTTATGTAGCAACTACATCATTCTGTTTCTGGTTCTAGGACTTCTGTTATTTAGTTCATGTTTCCATTGTTTAGTTCTACTTTTGACAAGCTTTTTTTAATTTTAGGGCTTTTTTAATATTTTATTGTAAGCAGTGTGACAGTGCTAAACCTACACAATAACAAAATTCAAAGATGGGTGGCACCTTAATGGTCCATTGTCCAAGTCAGACTGTTTGATAGGCTTACTTTTTAAAGAAAAAAGTAGTTTGGATTCAGTCCAACATGAGAAAAGCACCAGTTTAGGAAATGAACAAATACTAGCTGTCTGAAAACAGAAGGAAAAGTAAGAACAATACTTCAGGTATCTTTTAGGTCTCCTCCATTCCCAACTGTTGGTGCTCAAAGGAAGAAAGTAATCTGTAAATTTGAGTCAATGACTTATGCAATAAAAAGCATTTTCTCTCAAATTCTGTTTACCCAGATATCCCTAGCTGATGATTTTTTACTATTGAGCACATGCTATCAAACTTCTATCTTGAGAAACAAAGCAAACTAAGTATCATATCAAATATTATAAGGTAAAAAGTGTGGGACAGAAAACATTTTTTTGCTCCAGCAAGCATAACTACGGATGTATGATGGAACAGGATACTCAAAACCAATCATATAACTTTCATTAAATAAACAGCCAGACAGCTCAAGTAGAGTGCAGGAACAGGGGAATCTACTGTTTACACTTTTTATGACTGAGTGTTTAAAATAACTTTCTCCAAGAGCACAATAAAGATTAATATCCCATTTTAACTATCTTTTTCACAGCACATATTTCTATTAGAAACATTGTGGAAGACTGATGTTTTTTGTTATTTATAGTGCACATTTATTTATTGACAAATGTATTAATGGGTTAATGGACAGTAATGGAAGATTTCTTGCAGTCAGGCCAGGTTCTTTCACTTATATTCTTTCAGTAGAATTCTTGTCCCTCTCACTCCCCTTTGGGAAGGCTTTCCAAAGGCACAGGTTACTGGGGTTGCTATGGGTGCATTGTGTCTGCAATGCTATACCTTATTCTTGCAACCCATCAGCCATATTCCAGGAGCTGCTATGCATAGCTGCCAGGTTGACTCTGCTCTTACCTTCATTGCAGCATTCCAGCTTAGGCTACTTTCTCTAACATATAAAGTTGAACTAGAAATTTTTACATCACTTGCAGATGAGGAATAACTTCCTCAGTAATCCCATTGAGCAAGACTACTTCTTGAAACTCTCATTCATGAGATCTTCCTCCCTGATGGCTTGAAAGTGTTATTTTTGTCTGCTTCCCCATCCAATTAAGCTAATAAGGCAGTGGGTTAGGAATGATTTGCCAAACTAAAACTGCTCTGTACTTCTTTCTCAAGTTTCTTCTGTTGTTGCTTCAAAGAGGGAGAAAAGTTACCACTGTTAGGAAACCATACCTTCTGCCTTGCAGAAGGGATACATGTAGAGGAACTCAGACTAAAAGTGTGAAGACACAGGGCCATGATACATACAGCAGCCCAGTGCAGCCCCCTCACAGCCTACTCTGAAGCTGGTAATAGCCAAAAGTAATTATCTGCAAACAGGTCAGCTGCATTCATTGGGAGAGATGTAGGTATAGATGATCAGAGAGATTATACAAAGCAGCTTTGCAGTGCTGTGAAGAAACAGAGGAACAGTGATTCTATGGGGTGGAGATGGGTAAGGAGACACCCTCTATGTATGATTAAAAGCAGCAATTTTCAGAAGTGTTTTCAGAGAAACAGCTTATTTGAGTACTGTATTACACAGGCTACATATGCCACAACTGAGGGAGGTTTTTGCCAGAAGGACTGTCAGCAGTCAGGTGGCAGATGGACACGATGTCTAGGATTAATGACAGGTAGCAAAGTATCACATTTTGTGGCAGGGAACACGAGAAGCATGGAGACACAAAGGACAAGGACTGCAGAATTAAGCAGACATGTGTTCTTTCTTATGATGGGGTAAAAGACTTGATGATCAGGAAGATAAGTTCTGTGTAGTAGAGTTAAAAAAAAAACCAAGTGAGAACTCTACATATTGCAGTTGTACTGGGGCAGTGCCAGGACCCATAGTTAACACTATGTGGGCATGTACTTTAACACGCATGTTTTTCTTTCATATCTATGCACCTGCAGTTTGATCATACGTGTCTTATTAAAAAGCAGGAAAGCCAGATTTACAAATCTCTCAGTTTTGACCTCTTGACTATTTAGCCAGATAGAGCTGGAAGGAGCTTAGGGACCTTAATAACATAAGAAGGAAGAGCTTCTGTTTGCAGAACACACTGAGTAGCAGATAAAAAAAAATATCTCTACTATCACTGAACAGGGTTTCACCGATTATTTGTATTTATCACTGGCAATATATTCAAAACCCACCAGGTGAGATGAGCTAAGGTAAATAGGTTTTCTTTGGTGTATTCACGCAAGGTCTCACAACATATTATTGAAACGAGGAAAGCATTTTGTTTCTGTGCACATCTCTGGAACCAGCCAGGAGAAGAGCAACTGGAAAAAGCAGCCACCATTTTGGAAAGCAAAGAGACTCTAAGTGCACTGTGGTAATGAAAAAAATTCCTAGTAGACAAGTAATATTAAGGTGTGCAGATGAGATGTACAGAAGACACATGCAGTACCTCCTCATAGTTCCTCATAGTGGAGTGGTACATGTGACTTACTGGAAACAAGGGCACATGGAAGCACAGGTGCAAGGCCCTTCAGCATGGAGTTCCTTCAGTAAATAGTTGTTGTGGTGGGACAACCAAAGGCTGAGGGAGAAGTTTTCAAATTCAGATTGTGATCAGTGAAAATTTAATGCCAACAGAAAGTGATTAATTGTTCATATCTGCAGATACAGACATCATTGTTTTTTCCCCAAACAACAAAGTAGTGATCAAATGGAAATAAGCTGTCAAAACTACACCCACAAAGACAGTTTCAAGGACAAGCTGCATCTAGAATACTTATGCACTTGCAGCAAGGGAAAAAGTAATCACAGGCTACCTTTTATTTTTATGTATATACTCACACATATAGGTGCACTTACACTAATTACAGCTGAACATTGGCTGAATTTCTTTGAAATGTGGAATTCAGCTGAGGTCCCTCTCCCCACAGCCAATTGACCAGCCCTTAAGTAATGCTCCCATACCCAGTATAAGCCTGATCAAGCTCTGAAATAAGGCATGGTGCAGCATTTTTGCAGTACCAGGATGAGAGATGGGTTCCAGAGAAGAGCATAGATAGTTAGAAAGGGGTTGGTCTTTCTTGGGGGAAAAAAAGGAGCTAGGAGTTTAAGAAAGAACAGAAGAGGGACAGGGGGCTTGCTGGAAAGATAAACCTGCCAAGAAAATCCCCAGGCTTTACAGAAAACCAGTGACATTAATCTGGTTCATCTGTTCTTTCCCTACATCTCCAGCAATGGAGTTCTGGAAACAATGAGCTCACAGCAGCCCTGGTATTTGAAGTGTATAATTTTTTCATTCAGCATAGCTTAGATATTTTCAGACTAGAACAATCTGCCAGTATTTCCTTGGGACAGAGGCAAGAATATACTAATACAAATCCTATTCCCTTATACAAAGCTATTTCAGTAAAAATTATGCTAAAAAGATGAGAAAAATAAGCAGGTTTACGGTGAAATAGTTAAAGGGGTTTTTAAAAAATTTATACCAACATTTGCATGGCCCAGAGCAACACAACAAAGGTGAAGATTGCCACGTGCATGGCACACACGCTCTTCTTTTGTGGGCTTGGCATCAACTCCTGTTTTATTTCTCACCTCAGTCCCAGCTCAGCAAGCTTAGGCACTAGCAAAAGTCACCCCACCATGCTGGTGGGTAGCCAGGACACCCCCGGGGTTAGGGAGTGCTGGGGCAGACTCAGGAACAGGAGGCCCTGCCTCAGGGACTCCTCTCTGCCTCTTACTGTTTTATCAGGTCCTGCTCATCCACAAGTACTGGGCTTCCCCCGCCGAAACACACACGGACACTGTTGTGAATTAACTTTAAAAGCAAACAGAATGCAACATTGGAGTAAGCACTAACAGCAGCAGGAGGGCTCTGTTAAACATACTGATATAACACCAGCTCCCGAACAAAAAGCAGCAGCAAACAATATATGCTGCTCACCAAAACAGCACTACTTTGAGCTAGTTTTTCTCCATAAGAGATTTGTTCTACATGCCAGAAAAATCCAAAGGCCCTTTCTCATTGAATTGCTTCCTCAAATACAGGGTGTATACTAAGTTAGAAGACCTATATTTGCTAGTGTCACAGAAATTGCCTCATGGACCAGACTGTCTCACATACAGCTTTCAAGTGCCACTTATTTAAATAACATTACTCCCTAGAAAGAAAAACAGTGATCAAGGAGCATAATATATCATTTCTGGCCTGGGGAATGCACAACCTTATTTACTGTATGTCAAAATTAGCAGAAAATGTTTACCAGACCTTTATGGCCTCATATATAAAAGTGCAAAATGCAGTTCTGCTTGGAAAAGCAGCCCCAGAGAAATACCGTATCATTGAGTTCATTCTTTATTATATCTCCATCTTTCTTTTTCTCAATTCAGAAAAAAAATCATGGAACAAGTAACTGAGGTGTAGTTTTTCCAGCCTCCAGACTTGTAAAAATTACAATAGGATCTTCCATTCCCACCCTTACAATACGATCAATACAAAGGGCAATGTGCTAACACAGGTTTTTAAAAATGAAAATATTGTCGTCCTTAAGCTCTACCTACAGTGCCACAAACAAAATCAGCAACAAATTCTTTTTGAAAGACTAGGTTTTTGCTATCATATTTCAGTACAACAAATCCTATTAGAACTGCATAAAGGCATAATCTACACAACTGGATTTGAAGCTTCCCCTGTTTGCCAGCCTGTCTCCAAGACTGATGGAAGGGCTACAGAAGAGGAACAGCCCAGGACAGTAACACTGCTGCTCACCAGCTCTCATACATCTCATGAGCTTCTTTCTAGGGAACAGGTACAGCAGACCAAAAAAAGAAAACACACAGCATGTATTTGGGAGGTCATTTAGGACAGGCAGAAGTAGCACAGTAAGTATCATCTTGTAGCCACTAAGCTACCAGTGTATCCAGGGGATTGTAGGTACCATCATGCTTGCTCAAAAGGTGTTTAAGTGAACTACTATTTTCTGTGCTAGCTCCAGTCTGAGCACAATTCAAGTATACTTGAGTACAGACCACACTACAGTACTCCAGCCCTTGAATTAAAAAAAGTATTTACATGTCAAGGATTAAATTCATGAAAAGTGAGCTTCTTTCTGATGACCGGACTTGGGCTCTTCATCAGTGTTGTGGTTTGACCCT
>VZTL01004202.1:0-12629 GCA_013400535.1 Scopus umbretta
CAGGCTCTTTTCTTGTTCGTATCACTTCATCTACACAGAACTCTAAAATAAGGAAAAAAAAAATCTGTTACGAACAGAGCCTTAAAAGTATTCATACAGGGATAAGACTGATTAAAACTCTTACCATTTACTTAAAAGTTTACTTTACATTTACTTTAAAATTTTACTTGAAAATTGAAATTCTTACCATTACTTAGTAGAGAACTTCCTCTTTAATTTTAGATAGACAGTTTCTTATCTTACCCTTGAACGCCACTAAACAAATTGCTGTCTGCAGCTGCTACGGGAGGATGCTGAAATGCCAGAGGTGGCTTTAGCAAGTATTCTTACAGCACACAAACTCTGTGTGCACTCAAAGCAACTTATCACATGGACAACTGCACATACTAATATTTCTGTATAAATTACACTACTTTTAAAAAGTTATCAAGGGGTCTTTTATAGTCAGAGGTTTTAAATAACCAAAAAAGATACCCCCAGTGCCTTTGAATGCAGCTATGCTCATTTACATTTACCTAAAATTTTAGAATTCTACTTTGGAAATTCAAATTAAAGAAAAAAAACTAATGACTGTATTAGTTAACTAGGAGAGTTCTTTAAGATTACATAAATACTTCGTTTGGCTTACTGGAATTACAGAATATGTTAGTTTGTTATAATGTTAATTCTCATTAATAAACCCTGTTTATTGTTGGTTTACAATCAGCTAAGAATCAGACTAAATCAAAGAAGCAAGCTTAGATTAAAAACTTTCTACACTTTACACCTTGATCTTTTAAACTTCTTGCTTATCATCTTGCGGTCCCTGGTCATTGCATAGTTCCTATGAGATACTCTACTATCGCAGACCACTCGGAAGTATTATCAGCATCTTGCACAGTGACTATTCATTTCTAAGAACTTTAGTAGGAATGAAATGTAGCCCATGCCCTGTCAGATTTTCTGGGAACATTATTTATATAGAAGGACTTTGCCTGAGAGTGAGGAAGGGTTTGCATGATCAACAATTAGGATGCATCAGAAGAAATATCTACAACGAATACTTCTACATCCATCCTGAAGTATTTTACTGGAAGTGCTAATCACATTTTTTAGTAATGTACAAAGTTATCTTCATTCCAAATACTGTATTATAGTAAGTTTTACTCAATTATTGTCCTAAGTGCAGCTATACAGAATATGTGTACTACTAATGTAGTGAGGCAATCTCACTTGTAAACTTCTAATTAAATACTTCTAATGTTGTATATGCTAAGAAAAATTGAGATCACACAACACATTTGATTGTAGCAGTTCAGGACTGGGATCCCAAGTTCAATGCTGAATATCTGTTACCTGTACTTTTATGGCAAATCAATACATGTTACTTCAATCATGTAACAACTATGTCCAATTTTTTTAAAAGGATTTATAGTAATATTAATAGAAATCTTATTCTAAATACTAGACTCATTTAGGGAGAGAAACACAACTGTGTATTAATTACTTTTTCCAAATTTGGGAAAAAGGAACCCAAATTTCACAGGACAGTGAAAGGTAAGTAGGTAATTCTGCCTGCCCCCTCCTCTGTAAAATGTGATTTGTTTTTCCCCTTAAAGAAGTCAAGTAATACCCACAAGTCTTTATTTAGCCTAGACAGTGTAATTCTAAGTCTCAAATTCAGTTCCTGAGAACTGTGTTTCATATGCTCTGAAGTCCGCAGGTTTGTTTTCGCTGTGGTCACCACTGAGCTGTTTCTCCATGTAACTGTTCTCCGTGTTCTTCACATGCAGGAAGGATTCCTTCAGGAAGTTCCTGAGGTATGGAGGCCTGACAAATCAAACCAGACTAAAAAGCTATCAGGCTTTTAAAGCAGAACCCAAACAAACTGAGAAAACATTGTAGTAAGGAAGGAAAAAGCTTACGTATCATTTTTAATTTCCATTTAGCCAGCACATGCATGTCTATTTAGTGATTCAACAGCCAGTAGACCCTCAGCAACTTCATTCCCAAATAATAATTTAATCATAAACATTTGTTTTCATGACAACTAAGGTAGGGCACCCTCATTTGGTTAATCACGGTGATGCAGATTTTTATGGCCTGTAGCTGACGAAAGCAATTGGTCAGACTGCTCTTCAGACATACACCTCATCCCAAATAAACCCACCTTACATTTTGTATGAAATACAGCTACCTGTTAGCAACAGAAGCTCCTGTACCGATCCCACACTCGTGTTCTCCTATTCGCACTGAGGCAGTGTTGAGTCGTCTACTTCATGATCATTGCCGTGATAATCAAGCTCTCTCCTGTAGAAGCCTAGACTTGATCAACAGCCTACCATTTTAAAAGCTATTACAAAATGACTTTAATAAGTTTTTCAAATATGTCTACCACCACGGAACCTTGATAAATCCTAATAATGGAAAACTAAACAAAGTATTTTCCTAGAAGACCAATAAGTGCTGAAAACAAGTCTTTCACTGAGTATTTCAGAGCTGTTTAGGTGTTGTAGTTAGGGATGTGAACACAACACTTAGAATTTGTGCTTTTTCCATAGTGAAGCTACACAGCAATATATGCGGTTCGATAACATGCAAGGCTTCAAATTCAGTGCCATCGTTCTCCGTGTGAAACATATGAGACATTATTACTTGACTATACAAAAACATCTAAAAGCATTTAGAAAAATCCTTTCTGTAGGGAATAAAAGAATCAGATTCCAACAAATCAGTAATTAATTTTTCCTATTTTTTTAATCCATAACGATGATTCTGTTACATTCCACGTTTCTGAGGGCAGTTTTGCTTTTAATCATTGTCCACCCTGCATGTCTTGATGGATGCCAGTCAAGAAAATAAAACTTTTAAAGACAATATGCATGGAAGTCTGCTGCTTAGGCACAGATTAGCGTATACCTAGTCAACACAAACAAGCACAATTCTCTGAATAAATTCCCCAAAATGCATGACTTTTACCGCTTCAAATCTGAAAATTCAATCATGCATTAGTCTACGCAGTGTTTTATTGTAACTTCTAATACAGGCTTTTTAATGTTCAGAGAAAATGCAAAAGCTATAAAAACCCCACACCTTTAATGAATGGTCGCAATAGCAAGCTTATTCATGTTTCTAAAATGCTCAGTAAGAGCTGCACTAGAGAGCTTGGGTAGTCTGAAGCACTCCTAATTCTATGCAAAAACCAGGTGGCAACTTCTCTACTAAGGAAATAGTCTGGTTTTGTACACCTTATTTGTTCAATTGGGGTATAAGCCTTCTTTCCCATGTTGCTGTGACATTTCATACTAAGAAAAGAAAAAAGCTACTTAACACACAGAAAAGGCATGACCCAGACACTATCAGATTAGGAAAGGCAGTGTGGGGACATCTAACCCACAAAGGCACATCACTGTGATTGGGAAGAGAGAAGTTCTTAGATGAATAGAACTAACCCTTGGGATTTTAGAACTGCAGCTTTGATCCTGATATGAAAGACATCCCAAGCAGGCTTTAAGATGCAGTGTGGACCACTGAAGTAGCTATCAGAGACCTAGAAACATTTTGGCTTAAGGCTTAAATACAAGAGAAATAATCTGATTAACCAGATTTGAAATAATGGTTTGTATTCTTGACTGTACAGTCATTTCTCACATAATTTCGGATAAGGATGAAACTTGATAACTGGTAGGCTGCTTCCATGCTCATATTCCCAAGTCAGATGGCTTCCTCATGTCACCGCTTGTAAAATGGCAATAGCACCTCCCTGTACCTCAAAGTAATATTGTGTCAGTAAGTTCATGAATGCATGTGCTGACACAGACAAGAATTACGAACTGAGAAAACCCATTAGTAGACAACAGCTTCTGGAGGTGGGTGCTTTGAACTGGATCCAAGAATTGGTCCGTTTTTCATGGAACAGCACATCCTCAAAATGGATCACTTCCCCATGCGGCCCAGAGCTCAGCTGCAAGCCAAGGCCGCCAAGGGCAGGAAGGAAATCTCTCATCCTGGGGTCAGAACCAAATTCTGTCTATGGCACAAGAACGACGTCGGAAGCTGCACGGTTCCATCCCTTACCTTACCCACCTTAAGGCTTTCAGCCAATGCAACTGTCAGATGACCAGCAAAGGCTGGAACGTGGGAAATCTCAAGTGGAAACAAGATTTCCTCTCTCCCTAGAGCTTTCTTTGAAACGAATAATGCCTCAATTTTTAAGGTTTAGCAATCCTAGCCCTCCAAGGGCAATGGATCTAAGCTACATCAGTGCAGGGTGCTGAGAACCAGAGTCACCCTATGAAAATTATTTTCACAGCACTGTTTCTTTTTCAGCCCAATATTCCTCTTTAGCAACAGCAATGTATTTAAAATGGCTCTGTGGCACCACTGGATGGCTAGTCTCTTGTCTGTTGCAGACATCAGGTGCAAGTGTAAATAAGGATTATACAAATGGGAGGTCGTTAAAAGTCTGGTAATGCTAATTTGGCATGACACCCCTAATGGGTTATATCTTCACACTTCAGTTATCTAATCACCTAAATTCTTTTAACAAATTTACATTTCATCTTATACATGGAGATTCAAATTGACTTGTTCAATTCTCCCTCCACCCAAACTGTACCCATGCTCAGTTCATCTTATACATTAAATATCATCATCAATTTTGACATCACCATCATCAACTACATATACACACAGAAAATACAACTGCACATGTCGATATATTTATGCATATAAAACTTCCCCTGCTTCTAAATATCTTTTCATTTTTCACAAACTTTTCAGTTCTCAGGAGAACCACAAATACACATACGCATCATCAGAAATAGCATCTCAGCTTGAAATTTCCCTTGTTGGTAGGATACTTCCATTCTCCTAAGACAAGTGAAAGGGAATAAAGTGACTTTTAAATCAATAATTTAAATGTCATGTTTCAATCCATTTCCACGCTCACGTTTTACAACTTTGTTTTCCTGTTTAGTACAAAAAGTTAATCTGAGGAGCTGTTCACTTTTCCTGGTTTGTTAACAAAAAGTAACAACACAAGGAAAAAAGCTTTAAACTGTTCACACCTACATAACACCAAGATTTTATTTTACATGGAAGGTTTAACATTCCAGTTGGAACATTCCACTTGCACAGACTTAAATTTTCTTAGCTCAGAGTCCTCATGTACTAAACGTGAACTACAGAAATGTAGCAAAAACCCACCTGAATTATATCAAGATAAAGCTAAAGTCACTGCTATGATAACTGCACTTGCATACGGAACAAAGAACCATATTTAATTAGGGAGGTGGCTGCCTAACACAGCCAACTCTTGATGACAATATGCTACTATGAAATCAATATATTCTTGTGTATTTTAATATGATAATTCACTTTTCTAAATGTGCCAAAGGGATGCTCATTTTGGTTTTGCGTATTAAACACACATGCAGAACAGAATCCAGCAGAGCAAATATAGTTCTCCATTTTCCTCATGCATACCTGAAGTAATTACACAGAAATCAGTTGATTTACACAAAAGTTATGTATCAGCTTCTGAAATAGAAGCTAGTAACTGACCAGTTGGTCCACGACAGCACTTAAGTACACAAAGATAGAAGAAAGTACATGCTTAAGAGATTGCCTGAATTCTTTTCAGGAATTCTGAATGCTTTTCAGACTCTTCCCTGAACTGGGAGCTTACATGACAACTGTAAATGGCAGCAAGAAAAGCTGAATGCCTTCAGGAACATCAAGAATGGTTAATTTCTTTCAAAATGCTATTTTTAACAAACACATCAGATAAAGAACAGCCAAGTGTGACCATTAGCTCCTACATAATTACATGTATACAGAATGAGAGAGGTTTTGTTTTCTGATTGATTGGCTTCTTCACTGTAATATATTTTTTCCTATCAGCAATAGTTTAAATACAAATTGGGAATTTCTTAATCCATTTTATATAGATTTTTACAATATCCTTGAGTAGATAGTAGGCTTGTTCTTTTATCCTTTTCCATGAGGAGGAATACAAATAGCAGCGAAGTATTGTGTTAATGTGATACAAAGGGTGGTAAGATGCTTTATTTTTTTAAAAATGTGCATCCATGAGAAAGACAGGGGAGGAAAAGGATGGAGGGAGAGAGGGAAGAGATGAGTATGTTTCACCTCCAGTGGAAGCTGACAAGCATAAACAGAACTTTCACATGTTAGGATTCATCAGGCTGATGTTAAAGATACAAAAACCAAGTTTCAGTGCCTGGTATTATTAAGAAAATACCAGTTTTGGCATGAGGAATTCTGCCAAAGGAAGGAAAAAACCCAAAGAGGAACCACAGCTACATTAATAACTAACCTCATTTGCTCATTCATTTACTATCATACCAATGTTTTTGGACTCCTTCATTAGCCACGTATACATAAGCAGCTTTTCACAACAGTCAGGAAGGCTGCTACCCCTCTCTTCTGTTATATTCCTTTTTTGAGAGTCCCTCTGTTAACAGTAACTAGAACTTATTCAGTGTTTATTGCAAGACTGAGGTAGTTGGGATAGCCAACATATACTGGTATAATTTTATCAAAATGTAACATTTTTTTTCCATGAACAAAAAAATAAAAAGCTGCGCAGTTCCAGAGTTTGCATCTGTCCTGGTTTCAGCTTAGTTCATTTTCTTCCTAGTAGCTGCTGCAGTGCTGTGTTTTGAACTTAGTATGAGAACAATGCTGGTAACACCCTGATGGTTTAGTTGTTGCTCAGTAGTGTTTAGTCTAGTCAAGGACTTTTCAGCTCCCCATGCTCTGCCGGGTGCACAAGAAGCTGGGAGGGGGCACAGGCAGGACAGCTGACCCAACCTGGCCCAAGGGCTATTCCATACCACCTGACGTCACGCTCAGTATAGAAACTGGGGGAGTTGGCCGGGGGGGGCAGCGATCGCTGCTCAGGAACTGGCTGGGCATCAATCAGCGGGTGGTGAGCAATTGCATTGTGCATCACTTGCTTTGTATATTTTTTTTTTCATCATTATTATCATTATTATTTTCTCTTTCTCTGCTGTCCTATTAAACTGTCTTTATCTCAACCTACGGGTTTTAGTCTTTTTTCCCCGGTTCTCTCCCCCCATCCCGCCGGGGCAGGGGGAGGGTGAGCGCGCGGCTGTGTGGTGCTTGGTTGCCGATCAGGGTTAAACCACAACAGCATCCTACAGCCCTTCACCACTGTTCTGTGTTCTCATCCAATGCACACATCCACTTCCCATTCCATTATCTCAATACTCCCCATTCCACTTCATCTTCCCCAACTCTTGGTTGGGCAAAGCAAGCGCCTACAGATGGTTTCAAACAACTCATGTGCCCTGCCACACCAGGGCGCTAGTCTAATCTCAGTCCTTTATATAGTTGCTAATTTCCACGTTTTTTTAAGGCATGGAGGAACGGAGACATTTACCTCCTTCAAACAACCTGGAACCAGCCAGCTGGACTTGCTGCAAGTCCTTAGGTGGGGAACACAGATATACAGATAATCAATGCAGGCCTTACTCCCAGGGTATCCCGGTAGGTTAAGTCTAGATTGAGTAGATGGACTGAGGCACTAGCAGGACTTCACGCCTGGAGACATCCTTGAACTGACCCCAGCCACTACAGGTTATCATTACTGACCATCTTTCATCATCTGTAGCCAAATTTGATGGCAGAGAACAGTGAAAAGGTCACTTGAGCTACAACATCTTGGGTTTATGCAGGCACACCCCCTTGTTTCAGCAAAAAAAAACATTGGGCTTATACAAATAATAGCTGCAGCCTGACTTTCATGATGCAAACCACAGGTAAGTTAAAAATAAGCATGAACAGGATTGAAAGGGCACAACACAGCACCAGTCTTACACAAATACTCAGGGAGAAATGTAGGGGCAAGAAACTTATTACACTGTCCAAGGTTTTTAACATCTATGGGATGGCAGCTACCCTCTCATTCTCTACAATGTACTGAAATCTTGCGAATCTTAAAATACGCAATGCTGCACAGAAGCAAAGCTACAGACGCTTAATAAGCTAGATGTACAAAGGAGTAATGCACTGAAATGTAATTATTTAAGATCAACTTTCCTCAGTAACTCCCCTCTCAATTTCATAAAAACACATTACAAGTATATCCTTATTTAGAAAAAATTATCTTTAGAACACATTAAAAGAAGGCAAGATTATATTTTGTCATCTGGTATGTGCTCAGAGGCTATAATTCTGCACTTGAAGGCTAAGCTCCATTTAACATCTTGTGGTAGCAAGACCCAAACAAAAAAAAAGCCTTCTTTCTCAACTGTAAGTTGTCCACCCTGTGGGAGGAAGTGGCCATGCATCTCCAACTGCTGTTACTGCAGGTGATGGTACAAAACCTTATCCATCTCACCAGACTTACCAGTATTTCTAATATTCAGGCTCATTTACAGCTTTGCTTTGCAATCCCTTCATTCCCACTATGGTTTTAGCACACTTATAAGCATATATGGCTCTTTCTGGCTCTGAACTACAGTGGAACATGACGGTATGAAATAAGCTTCTCATCGCAGTTGCCCTTGCTCCTAGAAAGTATTTGTTTATCTAGAGCCAGTCGCTGCTCCCGTATCTATGTAATGACTTCCTCATAGCACTCGGAGATTACCCACACTGCTGATCACTTTATTACTTCAGAACGGCTGTTTATTTACTTTAGTGCAGCAGTTACATGCAGGGATAAAGCTTGTCACAGCTGGGCAAACTCACCATATTCCTTACGCAGGTGGTCTGGAATGTGGGGCTCATAACCTTCCTTCTCAGGGACCTCCACAAATTCATCTTCGTCCTCGTCGTCGTCACTGTCATCCGAGGCTTTCATCTACAGAGATATTTTTGTTGGGTTTTTTTGGTTTTTTTTTTTTAAACGTGAAGACTGCTTTTCATTTTTCTTCACACTGAAAATATTTCGCAGACATCTTGATAGCCCTACTAAGACTGCTCTATGCCAAAAGTATTTCCCTAATTATGTATTTAATCTTTATCTAAGATTAGGCCTTTGCTTAACATTTTATCTCTAAAGCCATACTCTATCCTAAGGGCTTCTTTAAAGCCCCTTTTATCCATTAGAATACATGCAGTTGGCGAAGCCTGAGAAAGTGTGAAGCTATAAAATAAGACCAAAAAAATCTTAAAATAACGTCAAAATTTTGACTTAATGAGCAAATTATAACCTTATATTTTCTGCTTTGGTTGATTTTACTCATTTAGCTGCACCCAAACAGTCTGTGGCACGTTAAACAGTATCACAAATTGTTTAAGAGCTCAAAACCAGAGCATGCAAACAGGAGGGGAAGCTGAGGGACTGGCAAGCTAATACTGACCAAAGTAAGAATATTCAGATCTGTATACCACAGTGTTTCACTGTGTTTCTTCACAACAGCACTAAAAATAGTTTGATACATTCATTTCTTAACTAATTTGGTACATCCTAACCATTCATACCATTAGACTGCACACATTACTATGGTCAAGACCAACAAAATGCTGGGATTTTAAAAATGTGCACTTGGTCTATATTGCACTCTGAAATTGGATACCTATGACTAGCTGAAAAATAAAAACGGAGTTCCTACCAACTAACCAGAGTAATTCATTCATGCAAGTGGCTTCTTATATATCATTTTAGCTAGCTACTACTATGTATGTGCCAGCAAGTCTCTACATTTGTTTTCTAAGCTTGTTCCATACCCGAAAATGAATTTTTCTTCTATACTACACATAAGCTAAAAGAATCTGTGCCACCTCAGACATGGCCTGTACTATAAGAACTTTAAAATAGCAGATGCCAAATACCCTAAAAAGGCAGCAGTGATGAAGGGTTTATGCATTATTTCCTTTGCCCACCTTGGGAGTCACCTAATTAGTAACAACACATAATTAGCACATTACTGTATGTTTGCCATGCACTTTCACAAGTCTAGGAGATAGTTAGGGGTATCCATTAAAACCAGCCTTACCACAGGCTATCACTTTCTTCAACTTCACTGCAGCAAGCAAGAAGAAATAGATAAGGAATGGTATAATTTTGACTATTTTCAGCAGTGTTCTTTACTTCTCTTACTGCAACTGACTTATGTTGATATTCATATCAACTGCTCATTGTTACAAGCACTGGAGGATACTGCAGGTTTTGCCTGCAGCAGAATTTTCCCAATTTAATTCACTACTCTAATCGTGTGTCACAGCTGCACAGCTGAGTTCCTTTAAATCACACATATACTCTGAAGCCCCCAAAACTCTAAAAACCAATCTTGGTTTATTGAATGTAGTAAAAATTTTAAAATAATAATAATAAAAAAACCCAGCCTTTCTTTTTGGTCACTATTACTTGTAAGCTGGACTGAGTTAATTTCTAACAAAGGTCACTGAATGATATTAATACACATACTGATACATTTTAATACACTTTAACGTATAATGAATGGATGGTGCAAGTTAGAAGTACAATTCTTCCCTTTGTTTACAAAATGACTTTAAGAAAGCTGCAGTTCCAGTGACAAAAAAAGGGATGGGGGGGGAATTTACCATTCTGAAGACTAGAGTAGATGTACTACTGCATTCTTACCAGAGAACACCTAATTAGTCTTCATTTTAAATAAAGTCCCAGCATGATCATGTTTGGAAGTACCCTGCTGTCAAAGACAGGTAACAACCACAACGTAGTCTCTTCAGCCCAATTATCACTACCTCCAGAGTTGCCAACCTTCAGGCTACGCTGGAGGATCTTGCACCCTAGTTTACTTTTTGTTTCCCACTGCAATAATTTTTCCTCATCTAAAGGAATTATTCAGGCCCTACCTGGCGTGACCGAGACAGATGCATGCTGAACCTGACCTCCGCAGCAGAAAGCAAAATAGAGTTCTAATGCAAGGCAAGGGTCAAATATTCTACCACTAATCACAAACTCGCAAAGCCACTACAGTTGAAAGAACATCTGTGTTAAACTGCAACTTTTAGGAGACCTTCCCAATGGCCTTTAGAAAGCAAAACACCATCAGGTTTTGTACTCTGCACAACAGAAGGCGGCTAGAGATTGAAGAGAAGTTAGTTTGTTTGTATTTTGGTTTAAAAATTCTGCTGGTGGTGTCATCTTTTTATCTGTTAGGGGCAATTTAATTAAGTTCAGAAATAACATCCCCTCTTATTTCTCCAGCTAGAAGCAGGGCAACATCATATTTTCCATACTCCGGTTCCACTTCTCATTCAGCTATTAAAAAAAAGACTTCACCAGGCTAAAACTTGTCATGGCTGATCTTAGTCTACGACTTTGTGCCATAACATGGAAGCTGACTAACTTTCACATTGTAAAACAGGGAAAGTAAATTCAGTGTTATTTCCATAGTTTTTACGAGGAAGTAGTCTGTAAGCAAATAAACAGCAACAGGTTTAAGGAATTGAGAAATAACATCAAACTAGCAAGAGAAAGAAAACTCAGTTCAGACTGATCATTTAACTTAAATCACCAGAGTACACCTAAAATATCAGTGGGTATAACACAAGCACTCATGTGCATGCATGGCGTACCCGAAAGGACCAGAAAGAATCCAGAAGAGTACTTATCTTTAATTTAAATTTCTCCTAATTCGTTCACATGCTGTTGGAGGCGTGCAGTGCTCTGTACATTCATATACTAAAATTCAGTGGACTTCACTAATCCTCAACTTGAAAACTGCATTAGAAGCAACTTTGCTGTATTACCTGCATGGTCTAAAACTTTAAAGCACGTGAAAAGCCTGACGGAGAAAAGGCATAATCAGATGCAAATTCACTTTGTTTAGGTACAATCCATGAACTGTGCATTCAAGTACTATGGAAAACATTAATCATAGGAAACTGTAATTTTTGTTATCAGTCTAACACTAATCAAAAGGGAAACCTGTCACTACCGCTGACCTGTGAAACGTCCCAATTATACTCTTCGGAAATGACAGGAGCACTTAACTTCCTCACTGAGTAAATGACGACGATCAATCAACTTTGAATAACAATGAGCCACGGAGCTGAAAATTATTTTTTGTATAGAATCTACCCAGGAATTTATGAAAGGTGAAAAGCAACCCAAGGTTTTAGGGGCATTATGGCTTTCAGCTAGTGCAGCGCATATCAAACACTAAACAGAATTTATGTGTTTTAATTTTCTAAAAGGTAGATGTGGACTTGGTGCTACAATGCATAACATATAATGCCAGATTTTAAATATGGGGGTCATTTTCATAAAATATTATGCTTATTGTTCACACCCTTGAATTTCCCTGGGGTCTTCTATTAAATTTAGATTTCCTGTAAAAAAAAAATTAACTGCTTAGCTAACTATAAGGAATTAAGCCCCGTTTTCCCTTCAAACAGACATAAAGTCTTTACTTTGCTATAATCTTTAACAAGACAACTTATTTATCTTTTTACTTTAATATTTTAAAGTCATCACTAGTGGAAATTCAGAAAGTTGCATGGTAGTAGTGGGTAGCTATATCTGTCTACTTCATTCCAGTGGTACTTCATCAGAACCATCCCACTTATGCTGTTTTGTTCCATTCCCTTTCCACAGAAAGGAGGAGAGCTCATGGACAACCTTACTAATCCAAAAAGTATCTTTTTTTTTTTTTAATTCCACTTTC
>VZTL01004218.1:817-13043 GCA_013400535.1 Scopus umbretta
TGGAAGTCAAAGAAGCCAGTCATCCCTCAAATAGGAAGACTTGAGGGTCAGGGATGGAGAGGAGAGCAGTGACAACGTAGCTGTGGTGGTGCACAGAGGTGCTCAGGTGGCAGATAATGATTTGGGCTTATTGGTCCTCTTCAGATCAACTCCAAAGCAGTCTCACAGGAGCAGTACCTTTGAAAGCACTCAGTCCCCATTTCTTTAATTGCATATACACATTCACTGCACAATATGCTCTTCTTACTAGAAAAAATAACAAATAATAAAATTCTGTCACCTTTGCTTATCCTATGGAGTGCTTCAGATGAAATAAATGCTTCTTCACTGCAAGATGAAGTGCCTTTCAGGACAACACAAGCATAAACCCCATCAGGCAGCCACCCTAAGCACTTTTCACAGTCAGCAGAGCAGATAGGTATATAGCAAATGCAGTTCACAGCACCAGTCTTCTTATCCCAAGGTAGGCACCTGCATTTGCTCAAACAAGCCTGGGCTCTCAATCAGCTAGACAGTTCTTACTCACCAAAACAGCTGCCTAGACAACATGCTCAGGTGTAGAAACAGTTAAGCAAGAAGGTTCCCACCTGAGATGACAGAATCCATCACCAGTAACACAGGCTCTTACAAAGGAAATTAAATGGCTTCAATTAATTAGTGAAAGTTCACCATCACATTTTGAAGTCACACCAAGTAATTCTGGGAGAAACTCAGCCTACTTAACCAGTGTAACGAGTAAGCTGTATGTCCACCACCACAAGTACTAGTTACAACATTAACTAATGGGGAAGTTGTATATTTCAAATGCATGTGCACACTCATTTCCTGCTTTACATGCCTTCATATTAACTGAAAAGAACTTAAACCATCATTCTACAGTTCATTCAATTTATAAAAATACCAGCATTATTGCTTAGGGAATTTTAGTAGTCTTAAGGTTCTGTTTGTTTTCAGTTTGCCAAGTCTGTGTTACACTTCCCTTTAATTGATCAAGATGCAAGATCCTGGGATATGATTAAAACAGAGAGAGTTTGCGTGCAAAAAAGCTGAATTGCACTGTAAAAGCAATTAGCAGTCAGTATTTCCCCGCATTACTTTCCAATTTTAAGAAAGTCTGATCTCTCACACTGTTTAAACAAGAAAATCAACAGACAACATAATCACTTGAAATTCTACCTATGCTTCACAAATCAAAAATCACAGCATAACAAGGCATTTTCACAAAGGTGGTTTTTACAACATAACTAAATAGTGATCCAGCAAAAACTGCAAGAGTATGAAAGTACAAAGATATTACCAACTGAAATGCAGCAAGTGTCATTTCGGAGACACGGTCAGTATTAAGACTCCTATTTCATTCTTGAATAACAAAGAGCTGCCAAATTACAGACAAAAATCATCTTCTCATTTTAAAATGCCAACAAAGGACTGAAACAGTTGCACTATATATTCAACTATGAAGGGCTGCAATAAGAACAGAGGAACATTTAATGCATATCAGGTGACCTTCAGTATTTTAAGAAATCAAATACATGAAGTAAAACCACACAGTTCCAAGTTTTCAGTCTCAGATCAGCTGCAAGTAGGACTATTTCCCTAAAATGGGCTGGCAAGGGCTTAAGCTGAAGTTTTAACTCTCAGTCTTTATGACTTCCTTGCCTTCACATCTTCAAGAATAATTCTCCAACTTTATTTCACCTTAAAAATAAAATACATGCTACTGAGCCTGCAGACCTACAACCACAGAGCCTCTGCTACTGTTCAAAGGTCAGCCAGATTCTGAAACGGCTTCCAGCATCACTGCAAACACTGAGGGGAAAAAAAACAAAACAAAACGAAAACAAGAACATGTAAGCAAAGAGGCTGTTAAGTTCTGTTAGTACAGAGCAGGCTTGGGCTTCAGCAGAGCAACACTTGACTAGTAATGGCCAAATCAGCACCAGCAAAGAAGCTTTTGGGCTGTGTCTTCTTAATCATTCCCATGGAACACAGGTATCTCAAAGCCACCTGGAAGATGGAAGAACATAATATTTTGCATGCAGGTCTGAAGAGCTCTGTATCCCTTTTATACTGTACATCTTGTAAGATTTTAATAGTATTTTAATTTCAGGACCAAACAGCATGCTAAATTTTGGCAGGAATACTTTGACAGACTACTACCGTGTGATCATGGGAAAAGTTACACTGACATCAAAACCACACTTCGTTGTACGAAATCCAGAAAGCATAGCCAGAAATTTCAGCATTTCAAAAATAAACCTGGTCCACAGTAATATTTATGCTTTTAGAGAGCGATATCAGTGCCTTCTTTAAGGCAAGGACACCAACCAGCAGCCAAAGATGGACTGCCTGTTCCCTATCTTTCTAAGAAAGCAATTGCAATCAAGAAGCTGCTACAGGTCACCACCCATATCACTAATGAAACCAGCCATTGCTAATGCACCCAAAGAGAACCTGCATGCATGAAAAAGTGTTAGGAAAAAAAGCAAACAAAATAACCACACCCCATGACAGCATGCCTGGAATTCGACAAGCAGCAGCCTAGGCAGTCAGATGTTGTTTCCCAGTTCCAGAATAGCACCAACAGAAGTGTACAAGTAGGGACTACAGTAGCGGTCAGAAGGGACTGCAGCATATCAAACTAGAAGCGTAAAAATCAGAACCAGGGTATGTATAGAAGCAGTCAGGAGTATTCCCTGCCTGACTTCCTGTTTTATTTCGTTCTAGAAATATAAACAATTCTACATGCCTTGGGAAAGGCTTATTTCCATTCATAGAACAGTAAATATGCTCAAGCTACGTCTGGCATGAGTTCAGACGTTATAGGATACAAGTAAGAGAATTGTCTACTCTTTTCAAGTTGGTATGTGTTTTCTCATTGGGGGGTGCGGCAGTTTGGGTGGTTTAAGGCTTCCATTTCCATATGGTGACATGCTACGCAAAGTGCCTACGAACACCCAAGAACAGTTACAGCAGACCTGCCAGCATATCTGTTACCACATACTTCAGCACTATCCTGGAAGGTGGAGCTTCAGAGATTTGTATGTGATATACATAACACAAAGAACATGATCACCTCAGGAACTTGGAAGAGGAAAAAAGCCAAGAGGCACATATTCAATAGCTATGCAGGTGTCAGATAACACAGCAGAGACAACGTCTTCTCATTACAGCAAAAGCACTCAACTAGACATTCAACACAGCCAATCTTTTTTCTGCATTACATTTTGCCACGGGCTGTAGGAATTCTCCTTTGAGAAGGATTTCCAAGCAGCAATAAATGGGTCAAATGACAGCTAAAGCAAAGCCCTGCAGAAACCCTTTATGACATTTGACTGTATCTTACTATATTTAATAGTTAGTCAGATTTTTCCAGAGCAAGCATATTTTCTTCCTGTTATTTCAAAGGTGTTCAACCATAGCAAATACAGCACAAGCTATTTTATCTACTTGGAAACGCTGCAAAAAGCCAAGATCTGTGGCACCCCACACCCAAGGCAAGTACATTTTTGTGGCTGACATACCTGTTGGATCACTGTACTTAGCTGAGCATCACAACAAAGGTGGTGTGATATTGTCAACTTTAACTGACCAGTTTGACTGCACAACACAAGCTGTACCATTATTCAATAGAGTTGTCTCAGGGTACAGTATCAAATGTTCTTCAGAGGTACTTATCACCGAACTAACTGTAACCAGATCATGAAGTCAGATGTCCTCAGACTTAATTTGCTTACTGTCAGATGACATTTGAGTTAAAGCAAAATTTATGTTTCCCATTAAAAAAAAATAAAAAAGAGACTTTAACAAGAAATACTCTTGAAGAAGGAAGCCTGTCTTAAGTATACTACTTTTTGTGTATTTGTGAATAAATGAAAAGAATAATCGTTGCAACACTCACGTTGCATATGAGGAAGTCCTGTTGCTTAATGACACGTAAAAAGCACAGGTGACACAGATAAGCTAGTTTACATTGACTCATTTGGCAGGCTTTACAAAAGCTTCATTATGGATTTAGGTTATAAAGTCTGTGCACATTCTAGAAATGGAACAAGCTATAGGGACTTTCCAGTAATAGTTAAAAAGACTGGAGAGAATTCCAGTCTTTCGCCTCACCTCCTATAGCTTTAACTGAAAACTTTGGATGTAACTGCATCCCCCAGTTCATATACATATGACCCAAAGGAATTCCTTAGCTGAGGTCCTGAAAAAAAAAGCAATCAGTGAATTCATAGGGAAGAAGCAGGAAGTGACAAAAATATTAAGAAAAAAGTATTTTATTTTGCTCATTTGGCTAAAAAGCAACCCAAGTAGCAAGAAGAGATTTACAGCAAGAAAGAACACACACACCTGTGAGGAAACTAGACATCTACCACGCTGCCGACTTGCTCTTGTGTCATTGCTCACCTAGTGCTTCAAGGAAACCATGCTTTTCAAAATAAGCCTGAGTTGTGCTGCAACAGTGTAGGAGAAGCAGAGCTGACAAGTTTGTAAGAACAGATACTTAATCAGGACTCTACACCAGACCCAAAGGTCTGAAGAGGCTGGGATAAAATTGCTAGAAATTGTCAAGAGAGAGAAAGTACATCCTGCCTCCCAGACTAAATGAAAGCATAATAAGTGCAAAAAAACCAAGTCTCAGTACTCCTCAGAGAAATAAGGTGTGGGCAACAGGAAGCACCACTAGGATGAGCACCACTAGGATGAATACCAGTATCACAACTGCACTGAAAAAACCTTTTATTCAGCTTCCTTGGTTTACAGGAATCAGAGTGGTAACCTTGGAAGTGTTCTTCATGCAGGCCATCAGCAGGTTTAAGTACTCCATTTTTCTTGTACTTCTGCATAGCTATCTATTTTCTAAGAAACTGACTCCCTGGCGCAGAAAGCTCAACAGCCAAAAGGATCTGAAAGAGACAATCAGAGGAGAAAAAAAAAACAAAACTTAGTGGGAGAGGATGAAGTCACAGGAAAGGTTTTCACAGGAGTTCTCTCTTCAGTTTGGATTGGCCATAGGTACAACAGTAAAGAGGGTGCTGCATCTCTTTAAAAACTTAGAAAAGAGAGAAGTATAGGTTCTGTCTACACTGACAGTTACCAATCTTCATTAAAACCCCACAATCCAAAAAAAGCCCAAGACTAAGCAAGTAGCATGCTGCTGGCAATGGGATATTCTGCTCTCCTTGTCAATCTGGGCAGCAGCGGCAGTAACCCCCTACGGCTACCCACAGCACCAGAAACTTTCATGAGAAACACTGCTCAAAGGAAGTCAGCTTCTCAAACCCAAATTGAGTTCCATGCTTCTATCCATGTCATATCTTAGCATCGTTAACATGAACTATATAATTTTATTTTTTCTGGAACATTTTCAGTATTTTATCTACTTTCACAGCAGTATACTTTCACATCACAGTATACAGTACCTTATAATTCACTTGCTGTTCACAATGTTTTTCAATCCACATCCTGTACATATCCTGTTCAAACACAAGGAATCAGATTGCCTGCACTGGTCCTTGAGTTAACACCTCCTAGCTGAGCCAGGCTACCAGAACTTCCCTCTCCAGTAAGCAACTAGAGAATAGACTTCACTGGCAGTCACAAACACTGAGCAAAGCTGTGCAAAGATGGAAAGAAAAAAGGGAAGTTAATACATCAAGACACACATGAACTAATCCTGCATCAGCTATACTTTTTACCATTAATATCTTCTAGCTCACTTATGTTCAACCACCACCACTAACTGCACTATTCTGAAAGGCAATGGAATACAGCTGGGCTCCTCCAGGCAGGCACAGAGAGCAGCCAATGTCCTAGATTCCCAGTTCCTGGAGAAGATAAAAGCCCCACCAGTCTGCACATGTTGTTGTAGTGTGAAACACACATGAAAGAGTAAAGCATTAGACCATGTACTTACAGATTCCTTTGGTAAGAGGTCAACACATTAGCTGAATTAGACTACCTGATAACCCTCCCTTCAAGGAGGGAGCCAAGACAACCAGAATTCAGGCACCTTTCTAAAAAAAGGACCTCTGTGTTCAGATATTGCAGTCTCCCATTTCAGCATTTGTTACACTACTTTTCAATAAAATACCTTTTTCCTCAAGAGTTTTGGATGAAACTCAATAGAAACACTTCTAATTTATATTCTGTACAGGGAAAGACCTAGAATTGTATTTTAGGCAAGGTTGGGTTTCATGCCACAGCCACTATGTATTTGCTGCAGAGTCTTCAACAAGCCACTTATGCCATCTTGTCCCAAATTGCAGGTGTTCAACTTCTGAGACTGTGGAGGACTCACAGAATCATACAAGTTTCTGTATATTCTGGACCTCTGTGGATCAGTCCAAGATCCCTGCTCAGGCCAGGGTCAATGCTCAAGGCCATGTCCAGTTCGGTTTTGAATACCTCCAGGACAGACACTGCACAGCTTCTCTGGGCAGTCTGTTCCAGTGCTTGAGCACCCTCATCATTTAAAACAAAACGACCCACAAAAAACCCCAAACACCACATACCCTCTCAAGTTTAAATGAAGTTTCTTATATTTCGTTTTGTGCCCAAATTACTGTTCCAACATCCCTGTATCCTCAAACTAAGATAAGGATGTTCAACACACCTGAAATTCTCACTCAAGACAACTCTGGGCTACTCAGAAACAGCAATTGAAATTGAGCACCCAGTTTCAACCAAGACAATGCTTGTTTAAATGAAAAGGCAGCAATACTATTTAGCTTTAGCCAGTTTCAGCAAAAACTATCCTTCTACTTCTATGCAGAAAAGCAATCCTTTGGATTTTATCCTTCACCTGGCAAACAAAGCCTTCTCTCTGGTACAAGAGGCTATAGTGTTTCTCTACATCTGCCTTCCAGGTATACACACACTCCCCAGTCACAGAGATTCCCACCTCACCACTTGATCACAATACTTAAAGAAGCCAAAAAGAAAAGCTAACCATTTCATTTACAACTCTTCTCCAAGAAACAAAGATCTTTTAGCCACAGAGTATCAAAGAATTTTAGAGTCACACTCCATACCAGCTATTCATTACTTCTGTTTTGGTTTTTTTTTTTTTAAATACTAAGCAATGAGTCATGTTCTCTTATTACTGATAGACTCTGTGGGGCAAACTGTCTTGCTTGGTTTCATTCTCAACAGTCAGATTTAAAAAAAACTACTTAACCTCAATTCACAACAGCAAATCATCCTTTCTCAGTATCTTTTTCCCCCCTCTACACAGTCAGCTTTTCTCAAACTATGAACTGTAACACCTGCATAAAGCTTCCAGTACAAATGTATATGGGCTTGGTGCGTTACAGGAATAGCAAAGGCTGCAAGCAACTGACTGAACTTCTGATACCAGAAGAACAGAGGCAGACCCCATATTCTACCTACATCAACAAATTAAAGAGAATGTTCTTGCCTTTCTACATGCACACTCACTTGTCAATTGTATTGACACTATCTTGGGGTTTGGTTGAAACTTCTGAGGCTGCTACCTTAAGTTTTGCCAAACAGCAGTTGAATTTCACAGACTTGCAGGCAAGGAAGCAGAAGCTGGTGCAAGAACTGCTGCTATAAGAGCTCTAAAGGCAGAAACACAACTGCTTTCTTCACCTACAACTTGCAGTAGCCTCTGGCCATGTATTGACACTTGAATTCTAGTGTGTTGCGTCATTCAAAACTGAGCTTTATAAGTGCCTGTTGAATGACCTTGGTCTAAAAGCTCTTACCTTACTGTCTCTCCAAGTAAAGCAGGACAGCACCAGACACAAGATAGACATTCACTGCTCAGAATCCAGTGACTGAGGGGGAAAAGTAGAAACATCAACATACAACCTCGTAGTTAGACTCAACCAGAGTATTTCTTGGTATTTCTCCAGGAAGTCAAATATTTAAATACTCTTACGAGCATCAGCATACAGAAAGACAATCAGACTGATTGCAGTGCAATCAGACTTTCCAGAAAGATATTTAAATACAACTTTAACAGACGTTTAGTCACAGCGCCTAGAAACAGTGCTGTCAAAAAGTACCGCTTAAGAAGCTTCCTCAAATAAGAGACAGACATCACTGCCTGTCTAGAACTGAATGTTAGCTATAATGGTATTTGATTAAAAACTCCCATTTTTACAGAGTAATTCTTCAAGGTATCAAAGTCTGAGAAGTCCAGCGCATCTATTTTGCATTGTGCAAAACCTCTTCCATTAAGAGTCACATTCTAGTTCTGTAAAAAATATTATCATTTTAATACACACAACAGGCCTGTTTCATTTGAAATACTTTTCCTAGATGAAGACAAAGAAAGTGCGATGCATTACTCACAAGTAGCCTACCAATACCTACATGAGACTTCAGAAATGTTTTATCCACGCAACCACAGCAATTGCCTCGCTCTGGAAGTCATTTTAGCAAAACAGTGAAGCATGGTTTGTCGCACTGCTGTGGTGTGAGAAAGGAGATAAGGGAAATCTTAATACTGCAAAAGCAGTATGCAACACCACTGGCGGTGTACTTAGGGTCTCTTATCAGTAATGCAAGTGGTAGAATGATACTGATTTCACTCTAACCCCACGGGTAAATGCAGAATTTGTAGAGGTTCATTTATCTCCTTTGATTTCATAGAGACTAAGGTCCAGCCCTTGCAGCCAGAATGCCATTTGAAACCTGGCTGTACAATTATGGAATTTGTTTTCCTTTGTAGCTTCACCATGCATATTGCAAACTCCTTCTGCTATTTGGCCAAAGGTCACAAAATCACCTTCCTATCAGTAACACATTCACCCTCAGAGACCTGTCCTTTCAAAGTTTGGTATCTAGAAGGGAAGCAAGCCATGTGAACTGATTTTGTTAGCTGGTGCAGTAACCTGGCACATGGCACCAGCCTCCAGTCGCTTGCTATACAGAAGAACTTGTGCAGACAGCCCATCCTCTTCTGGCATCCTGTAAAGCCTTACAAATGCCATTAGAAGTACATAAATCAGAAGTTACAGCTGCGCCGCATCTCTATGGTATACTTCAGTTAAAAGCTGCAATATCAGTCAATTGCCCCATTGTCAAAATATAGCCCTACCTGAGCTCAACTCTTTCACCATCATAGCAGAAACAAAATCCCATCTTTTGTCTAGTGGAAAAGATGGACAATCCAGATGCTCACTGCTATACAGAAGTCCTGAAAAATAAAATGAGTTGGCCAATTTCAACACTGTGATTAAGCACACTTGCTGCGGCATCATAGCAACTCAGGAAGGGCTGCAACAGTTCAAGCAGCATCTCGCTTGGCCCAAGTAACTCTAAAGACAAAAGCACAACTCTACATTTGCCTAAAATTGTCAGGGACCAGTTACTTCAATACTTCTCTCCCACCTACCCTTGTTCCAGGAACCAGGCACTACAGGGCCTCAGTTCAGCAAATAGTCTTAGAGTACACTAGCCACATGCAAACAAAAGCAGGATTCTTATACAATGCCACTGTGCCAGCTTGCTTTTGAAAGAAAGCTGCTGTGGCAGAAGGGACCCAGTTTAAATAAGGAGAGTTTACCATCCAATTCTGTTCTATGCCTTCCTCAGTCTGAAGGGATCCAAGCCTTTATCTCCCACCTTGAAAGAGCATCAGTTCCAAGGAAGAATGTGAAACAGACCAACTCTCTTTAGTAATTAAGTAACTACCTGCAAAAGACAAAGCCTGAGCACTAGCCACCACTTCAGCATACCTGTACATTTTACATATGGTAAATAATGAAAACAGATTAACAGGTAAATCTGAAAACAGATGGCACTAGGACTTTCTCCCAGGAGGTGGGACATGCAAATCTGCCTATTCTATAGGCAGATATATAGCTAAGAAACAGAATCCAAGTCTCCCATTTCTGGGTGAGTCCTATCCAAATAAAACAAAAGCTATTGCGTAAAAATAAAGAAAGGGAGTGAAAGAGGGGCAAGGAACAAGTCCTGCGGTGACTGACTTTAAAATTCATTAGAAAAGAGGGATGAGAATTCCTAGTGGCAGATCTCAAAATGATGGAGGACTACAGGACCCCAACAGAGGCCACCCTCGGCATACAATTTCCATCCTAAGCCAAGAGTACAGTCTCGTCACTAAAGCACCTAACCCCACTGCCTAACTTTTAGGTATCCCAGACCTTTAGCTCTGGTTCTCCACACGTTCCAACGCTAAATAACATGCCTGACAAAGGTTAAGTTAAGATGGAAGAGCTGCTTTGAAAACAGAGAAAAATAACACAGAGAACATAGCTCTGAAAGAATCAGACAGGGCATTGTAGCTACAGGTCTCTAACTTACTATCTTTGATGAAGAGAAATGTATTTCTGCCAACAAACCGGAAGACTGTTCACACAGCACCAAAGTAGTCCTTGGGAAAGCTCTGACTGTGCTCTTGCTAAAAATAAACATCAAGCAAAAATGTTAGTACACATAGACTATTAGCTTTTCCTCTTCTTGGACATAGTTGTATCTCCTTGTCGGACAGATGCTTGGAGGGGTTTCCTCAGCCCGCTATTGGCAGACAGCGGCTAACGCATGGGAAGAATGTGCACCAAGAAGTGCAACAACTTCTTACAACAAGAAGTGTTGTAAGAACAGACATAACGAGGTAAAACATGAACAGCAGGTGAACGTTCAAAGCATAGTGCAGGTTCTCCGATAACAGATGAAAGCTGCTATGACACTACATTGCCTCCGGATTTACTCCCTCACAAAAGGTCAGGTGGCTCTTCTACTAGTAAAAAAAAAAAAATAAAAAAGCATTGACTAACACTGTCTCAGAACGAAAGAGCAACATGTTTGTTTTGACATGTACTTTTCCACAATGCTCACGGCCTTCTAAACAAGCCACACCAGCACCTCACAAGTGGATCTGCAAGCATACCAGGACAAGTCACAGTTGAAGGGGAAGAAGTTCTTCCATGTACGAAGCCATCACTGATTAAATGCAAGCCGTAAAGGAAAAAAGCTGTTCTACTGGGATTCTAAGATAAGCATTAATGCTTACTATACAACATCACCTACTTAAACAGGTTATATCAATCACAGAAAATACATCCTCTAAGCAGAAGTCATTCAGCACATTCCAAGAGATAAGCGGTGTGCAAGCAGAGCAGTTTTTTCCAGGCAGTGGGCAACACCTACGTGGCAAATAAGGTGTTCCTCAAATATGGCTAAGCATGTCCAGGATAGCTTTCATTTAGCACCCACTTGCCAGCAAAGACACAACAATGCAGCCCTCTGTGCGTACAAACAATCCAACCAAATACCCAAGCTGCCTGTTGGGAGTGTAGCAGCAAAAGCTACAAACTGTATACATCAACACTCCTGCAGGTCTCACCAGGTTAAAACTCACCACCGGAACATCTTTTTTCACAGTGCAGAAGTTGCTCCAAGGGCAATCCAACTGTGATTTTTCTTTCCATGCCACCCTTCTCCTGCACCTTCTGCTCAAAGCACCAGGACTCTGAGAGCATCATTATCCCTATGAGTAATACAGCCAAACAAATTGAAGACTGATGATGTGCAATGAACACACATGAATACAAAACAAGCAGCCTGGGGGAGATGCTTTTGCCTTCGACTCGGGTCTGCATATGAAGCAGGTACTGACTGTAAATGCCTGGCTGCCTGGTACGTCAAAGAGACAGGTGACAAAGAGCCCCTCTGAGCCACAAGCCTGCTCAGATCAAACCCGACTGCAGGCTGCTTCACACCTGCACCGGTACCACTGCGCTGCCACCTCCACCGCTCCAGACCATCAGGACACGAAGAGGAGTCCCAGCGCTGGCCCCTTGTATCTACCTTTTCTAGGTGCGGCTCCTTCCCCACCGATGTTCACGCCTCATCTCAGTACAGGTTTAGCTGATTTCTTAGGCATTCCTGGTAAAGGTTATTACAAGAGAGCCCAAAGCCGAGATACAAGAGTGATGCACCCCCCCCTCACACACCTCGCAAAAAAAAAAACACCCCACAACCAAAACCAAAAACCAAAACACTTGCAAGCCCCCAGCAAACAAGCCCTAGCCACTCGTGGATGAGGCCAGAGAAGCCTTTTTCTCTCGGGGCGGTCTGTCCCTCTCCGAACCGCGTGGGGGCTGGTGGGAGGGAACCTCCGCACGCCCCGGGGCTGGCGGCACGGACTGCGAGGGGCAGGGGGACAGCCGCCCCGTTACAAGGCGCTTTCGGGGCTGGGAACGCACCCGGGAGGATGTGCCCCCCGTGG